>VXBX01008687.1:0-11065 GCA_013400415.1 Scytalopus superciliaris
GGGGGTGTCCATGGAGAAGACCTATAATTCACTTAAATGGTGAATATGTACAGTTTCTGGCCATTTTGCCCAGTATAATATATTTATTTATTTTTCTAAATAGTTAATAATTCATTCCTTACTGTTATTAATAATAAAAATTTCTCTCATAGCTGTTTAATGCATTTCTGGATTTATTATGGTGGTTAACATGTACATTCATACATTTCCTTGATCACCTACTCATGTTGTTCTGTAACCTGAAGGACTCATGCTGTAGTGCTTTATACCTTCTCTTTTTTTATTATTTTTTTGTAATGATATTGATTAATAGCTGTTTATACAATTATATGTTATTTTTTTTTAAACACTAGCTCATCGCAAGTAGTTTTAAATGTACACAGAAATTGTTGATTATCAACTAGTTAGGATTTTTTGGTTCATAAAAACAAATGTGAAGTAAACTTCCCTGTCTCCCATTCAGGAGTCACTCTGAGAATCACATTCCCACCGCCAGATTTCCATTGCTGGGACTGAGGCCCATTGCCAGTGAGCAGCTCCTGTGATCTGACAGTGCCCAGTTTGCTTCCTACAAGGCCCACTCTCACACAGTCAGGGCAGGTTTCCTCACCAGTTCAATCCCACATTTTCCATAGCAGAGTTCCACATGTCCAGTTCTATAATTTGTTCACGGTGCAGTAACACAGACATAGCTATAGCTGGTGCCTTCTGGGCAAGATCCCTAGCAAAGGAATCCCTGAGCTTTATACCCTAAAAGTCTGTGTGTGCAAAGGTCTTGCTCTTTCAGCTGATTCCTTGGCTCCTGCTGTGTCTGAGTGTCCAGTGGCTGGTGCCACAGGTCCCCATGCCCTTTCTTAGGCAAAGGGTCAGTACCAGTTCATGATCTCTTGTCTCAGGCTCCTGCTCCCTGGAGCTCAACATGCACCTTACTCTGCATCTGCACACCAAGCTACCTGCACTAAATATATTCATCAACACAAAGAAATAAATGTGGCTATAAATTAATTTTGCTAGTCTGAACAGCTTAAAGGACTTTTTTTAAAATATCTTTATTTGTTTGTTTTGGCTTGCTTGTTTGTTTTAAATGTAAAATTTTCCCAATAGACAGGAGGGTTCATAAGCTGTTTTCACTGGTATGTGAGTGTTTCTCCAAATACATGAGTATGTTCAGGTCAGGCACAGAAGTTAATAATAATAAATGAACAAAAATGGTCTTATTAACTGTGCAATTCACAGTATAAAATTCATACTTATTCTTGGTTTTTCTTCAGCTTTTCAACTATTCATTTCCACAAAGAAATGGGGGAAGTATTTGTGTTCTTTCAGAAGGCTCAAACCATTAATTCACCTGTAATGTTTTCATGTTTTACTTACTTAATATAATTTGGTGTTTGGCATCTAATGCTACTGTAGCCACAAAATCTTTTTTTTTTTTTTAAAAGAAATTATGTCTCACTCTTGGTCTTATAATATTTGCTAGAATTAAGGAAACTTCAGGTTTGATCATTGTAAGAACAATATAGGGAAGTCAGTCATGTAAGGCAAGAGATGAGCATGGCCTCTTTCCTTGTCAAACTGAAACACAAGATGGAAATGCACAGGTAGTGGAACTATAGGCATGCATCCTGGTGATGCCTAAACGACTGAGGCGAAAAAACTCCAGGCTAATTTAGTAGGAGATAAGATAAGGAGAGCAGAAGCTTTAATGAACCTTCAGGCTCCGGGAATACATGTCCACAGGATCCCCCCTCAGTTCCCAGATTCCAAGATTTTATAATGATGTCCATCCAATCTCATTCTGTTATTCCCCCCNGGCATCACTGGGAAGAATATAATAATGTTGCTTGAAGGTGTTGACATGGGATCAGGAAAACCAAGGCAACCACAGAGATATATTTGGCAAGATATGTGAAGAATAAAATCAATAAGTACTGTAGTTACATTGCTCAGAAAGTAACACAAACTAAATTGTGCTACCTCTGTAAACGGGATGGAGTGTCTGGTGACATTGACATGAAGAAGGTCAAGGTACTCAAGGTACAATTTCTTTGCCTCAGTTTTCACCAGCAGTTCCTCTTCTCCAGTCTGTCAGTGACTGGGGAAATGAAGGAGTAGCATATCAGGTTTGAGACCATTTCAGAAACCAGAAGATATACAAGTAAGCAAGATACCATGAGATGCAGTTCTGAATCCCGAGGGACCTGGCAAGATAGAGTTGCTAAGCTTCTCTCCATCCTATTTGAAAAATCATGGCAGTCAAGCAAAGTCTCCAGTGACCTTTTAAGGTCCTTTCCAATCTGAAACATCCTAACAGTCACTCTTTGATTCTTTAAGATGTTGATCCCATACAGACATGCAGACAGAATCTTAAGTGCATGCCAGGGAAAAATATTTTATACTTCTCTTCTGTCAAGATTTTTTCATTCTTTTCTGTGCTCTCAGTATAATTAACAAGTGAGAATCTGCCCACGCTACACCAGCAGAGAACAGAATAACACAGCTTTAGAAGAATTTCAACACCTGACTCTTCTACTAATAAAGGAATCCAAATGACAAAATTTTGTAATCCATTCTCAAACCTCAGCCAATTAATTTACATAAATTAAGTTAACAAGTCTTAAAAAAGCATATTCTTTCACAGCTCTTGGTAGGTGTCAGTCTCATAATATGATATAAAAACAGTCTTGGGTCATTAATTTCAAGAAGTGATAAATCATACTCGGGAACTGTGTCACTGACAACCACCATTTACTAAACTAAAAAAAAAAAACCCAGCCTCACTTTTTTTCTTTTTTTCCCCCTACACAAAACGGTTGACTTTTTGGACATAAATTCCTCCAAATAGCTATGAAATGCCTTTGTTAATGATGAGTTGCCTGAGTTCCAGAGGGAATGTGTGATATTACAATCTCTATATTTTCTTTGGAGGGAAAAAAAAGAACCCAAAAATTAATGTTCTAATAAGAAGAGTGTTTGTTCTCACACACTATTTTCAGCATTCTTAACAAATGAGGGAAGTTAAACATACAGTTAGGAAACAGAAAGGAAAAAAATAGGGCTTTATAGCAGTAAAATGCATCTACAGAAGTTAGCTGATAAAGACCACTTTTATCAATTATTATACAACCTTCCAGCTATTATCTTTTTCCTGTCTAAAAGGTTTTGCTGTAGTCTATGAAGGATGAAGAATACATGAAGACAATTGGAAGGATGGATGAGATGAATGTGCTACTTTGTCCCAATTCAGAAAGAATGTGACATTTAGACTTCCCCTAAAGATTTAGAGTTAGATTTAAAAGTTCCTTATCAGAAAACTTTATTTGCACGTAACAACATAACAGCTCTGTAGCACAGTTTTCATCCTAAATTTGCTCATGTATCAGAACCAATGACAGTCAGTAGGTGACTGCTGTCTGTAAGCAAATTTGAGAAGCTTCTAGCAAATTTGTGCGTGAATTTGAGTAGTCCATTCCCAAGATAGTTAATTTAAAAAGTAAAACTTCCTTTCTAGAAGGAAAAAAATGTTCTGACAGTCTACAGGATCATGACAGTGATAGATAACCCTTTTATTACAAATTGCACTCCATGGAATATCACGTGCAGAATTCATGGGGGACTATCATGTGTCTGTGGTCTTCACGTCTCTATATGTTATAATAAATGAGCGCCTTCAAAGGAAAATATCAAAGTAGAAAATGCCAGGGCAAAATATAGTGGGCTTTTTTTTTTTCCCCCATGAGCAAATGGATTTTTCCATGCTGTTTGTTATTACATGAACTCTAAACCTTCTAGAATTGCATGCATAATTTTCAGAAACATGGTACTTGCCCTTCATGGAGGGCTAAAAAGATACATCTTGTGGGTACTTACTGTATAGATTACCAAATGCAGTGACCTTCTACTTTGCTTTAGTTTAAGCACAAACTCAGAAAACTGACAGTTTGGGTTTGCCCACAAAAAAGATAGAAAGAACCTTAAACAGGCAATGACTAGTCAAGAAGAAATTGCAGCCTAAGCTGCTGCAGAAATTCTCGTAGAAGCAAAAGTAGAGGCTGCAGCCTGGTGTGTGGGATGCATACATTAAATATATGGATTCTAACCTGCCAAAGAAGAGCCAGGCTGCAGGGAAGTTGGTAAATCTTACCAAGAGCTGTGTTCTGTTGCCTATCCTTGTCACACTTTTGGCTCTGCCCAGGTCTCCTCTAATCATCATAATGAAGATGGTATTGAGCTTCCTACCACGGCATGGGATTCTCTGGAGTTTTGACTGCTTTTTGCAAGTGAATTTTATAGCAGAAGATGAAGGCTGTAAGAAGAGGGAAGGGAAATCAGCACTCTATGGCAGTAGACAGTAGAAAAACTAATCTTGATCTTGGTGTATAGAGTTAAGGTATAATGGACTATATCAAAATTAGTAAATTTGATCTTACCAAATCAGGCAGACATTTAGCACTCCCAACCCTCATTCCTTAGCTTCATAATATCATTTAAAAAAATCTGAAGTTTATAATGCGAGATGCCAGAAATTCTCACCAAGCAATGTTTACCAACAGTCTTCTGATGTTCCTGCTTTTATCATCCAGAGCAGTCTAGTGGTGGCTTCTCTAATAATTCATTATTTTTGTGCCATTTGAAACTGTGTCTCATTATTGTTAATGTGATGTTTTACAGTATGATTCCATCTTAAAGTGTTTTAGTAAAGATGCAGTATTAACTACAGTTTTGGGGGTTATTTTAGCCAAATCTATGGGTACTTTATTCTGGCTTGCTACATACCTTATGGGTTTTTTTCCCTCCTACCAGCTACTTTGTGGTAAAATTGCTGGCAGCTATTACAATTGCTTTTCTATTTATTGCTTAGTGAAAAAAAAGCTGCATTAGGTAAAAATAACTAAATTTTGCATTCCCCCACAATGGAGTACATGAGCTAGCTAGCTAGCTATATAATTAATATAAATACATATAGTACTTGGTGAGAAATTAAAAAATATTTTGTGTACTTGATATCATACATATTGCAAAATCACAAATATTTTGTATTTAGTATTTTTCCCTCTCTCATTTGGAAAGTCTTCATTGACAAGAGCAATTTTTCTCCATTAATTAGTTTCCCTTGAACATTGTGTGACACACTGCTAGTTCAATGTAGGTTTTTGTGTCCATCTTGAGTTAGTGGCAGATGCATAGTTAAACCTCTTTTCAGTTAAATTCATTAAAACTAGTCTATGTGCCTGAGAGGGTGGATTAAAAAAGAAAAAAAACTCTTATTTTCATTAAAGTGAGTGAGAAGAAGACTAAAACATTTAGAAAACAGGAAAAAAAAACATATAGGAATCTCAAAGTTTGTTACCCAAAAGAATTAAAAAAAGCTGCAGTGCAGTGATCTGAAAGAGAGTGTATTTAATGAAAAATCATCCATCAGAACTTTTAATGCAAAACTAAGTTTCAAGGACATAGACATTTTGTATATTGTGTCTGAATTTCCCCAGTGAGAATTCCCCAGAATTTTTTGGAATCTATAATAGTGCGTCTCAGGTCTAGGAGTCTAAGATCTGTTATTTACTTTAGTTATGTCTTGAAACAAAATTCATGAGAAGCTTAAGAGCAAACAATCCTAAGTGATTCCTGCTTTCTTCTGACCATTTCTGCTATCTAATGTAGCCATTCAAAGTGTAAAGCACAGAATGTGCTGATACATGGGCTAGAAAAGACGTGTCAGGTAAGAGACAAATACATTTGAAGGTCTCAATTAGGACTATCAGTGAGACTTACCTTATGCTGCTGAATATTCAAGTTTTAATAGCTTTTGGTGAAACTGTTAGAAAGTGCAACAAGGCAAAGGCAGTGTCTTTCCTTGCTGGGCTGCATGGACACATGAAATAATTTTGACTCCCTGAGAGAACAGCAAGCACTGAGCAGAAAAATCTTCTTTCCAGATACCTATCAGCAGGTTAATGTGCTGTATGTGCTATCTGGTGTCAGCCATGAGGGGAAAGGGCTGGTGCTATGGTGCTTTCTATTAAGACTTAAAATAGTTCTTTTAGTTTCTCTTGTTTCTGCAGCCTGATCCTATAAGCAACTACTGAGATTGTAGTAGCTTAGTCACACCTGCATAATCACAGATCTTTCAAGGCAAAAAAGAGAGAAGTCCATAATCTTGTCTTGTCTTTTCAAAAGTGTTGGAGTAAATGGTCTAAAGAGAAACAAGGACTGCTGTGAAATGAGAACCTGATCAGCCTGGAAAACATGAATGCAAAATTGAATAGTTAACATTAAACAATTCACTCAGCTACCACTTCCGTATTCAAAGTGAATGCGCAATGGTCACAGCAATGGATATGTCTGTTATTGATTTTTCAGAAAGCATACTGGAATGGAGAAAATGGCAAGCAATCACTGTATCTATCTACTCTTTTCAGAATGGATTTTCATCTGTGTTCATCTTCTAATACAAGGTGGCCTTTAAAACAATTTCAGTGGCAAGTGGAGATTCTTTCTAAGTGCAAGATATCTGGATGGCTTGATGATGTCTTCAGTACAGATCACCATCTCAGGCTTTGGTAAATAAGTCTCTGGACTTATGACTCTTGCCTGTCAAAACTGCACTAAGCACCCAATAGTAAGCTAAGGCATAAAAGTTGAGTGTTCCTGACCTGGGCTCTGAAAGAAACTATATCAGTTTGGTTAAAAGGCAACCTTGTGTCTTTGCATTTTAAATAGCTATGAAATAGATATGAAACCACAAGATCTAAACAGAACTTTTCTGAAAGTATAAATTACTGTGCCATTAGCAGTACAATGCAGAGGTTTCAAGATTTAGGTGGGTCAAAGCCCATACTGTCAGGGAAGCTTTGCTTAATATCTCACTGTGTCTAATTATATTGCTTCTGTTTTCCCAATCTATACCCATCCTTCTGCATTTACTTTTAAGACCTAAGCAGTGACAATACAGAAGTAGATCCTCATTTTAGGCACATTTGACCTTGTTTAAGAGTATACATGTTATAATGAACACCCTCCTTTCACATGGCATTAGCAGCTCTATGCGTTTTCTTTTTTTCTCTCTTTATGAATTTTTATGATGATAAAACAAACTAAAACAAACAGACAATCAAACCTAGAGGTCTTTAAACGTGGTGGAGAATGGGAGAAGCCAGCTACAGTTTAGGCTGACAAAAATTGATTTTTACCTCCATGAATTGCTCCCCAATGAAAACATCTTTGTGGCTTATCCTCAGTATTACTGATGGAATCAATACAGTGAATAACGTCCGGTTTCGTGGCAACTCATGCTGGAACAACCATTTTAAACGGAAAGAAAATAAGGGAAAATGCTGACATATGCCTGCTTCTCTAATTAATAATCACAAAATGATTGTAGGTGACCACTACTTCAGTGTGCTCTCTCTCTCTCTTGTTCCTTATGCATGTATGTGGCTATGTGAAAGGTGTCTATTCTTTCCCCTAAACTAAAGATAACATCAGTAACCCAGTTATGTTTTCTTTTACCTCTGAATTTGGAACATTTTTTCTTTTATTGACCTTAGCCCATTACTTAGGTAATCTCTGGGCAGTCCAAAGTGCAGTGAAATGTAGGGCAATGTTTTCCTAGCATCTTTTCATCCCTCAGCTTGTATTTTGCAGTGAGAAGAACAAGGGAAAAAAGAGCCCATGGAAAAGTGACAGCAAAAGATCAAAACTAAAAAATGGAGAGTAGGTTAGAAAGTTTGAAGAACAGTAGCAGAAGGGCAATCATCATTATTAAAGGAACAGCACAGGAGAGACAGAGGAAACTGAAAGGGACAGAAACTAAATTTTGGACAAAAACCACATATATTATTCTGTTATTAAACATACCTCATTATAAACATTTTTTTCCTGCAATCATTTCCCTCTATGGAAGACTTCATTAAAATCAGTGAAAATAGGGTAGTTACTAGCATGTTTTGAATATATTATTGTTGGCTTGGAGTATAAATGAAAATCTATCCTGTGCTAGTTTAGGTTGGCTCTCTGCCAACAGCCAAACCTCACAAGAAAGATTCCCCCCTTCCTCTCTTGAAATGGCTAGAAAAAGCAGCAAGAGAAAATTGAAGAAATATATATATATATATTTACATATACTAAATTTATATACTAGGTGCAACCAGACAGGGACCCCCAAACAACCCCAACAAGGAACAAGGGGAAGGGAAAGGGGAGAGGGAGACAAAAAGGGAAAGGCGACAAAGAAATATATACAATCTAAACTTAGGAATTAACTCAGTAAGTAACAAACACAATAGTAAACTCACTATTTTCCTTAGGAAAAGCAGATTCTTAACCTTCACCGCCGGCCCAGGCAAACAGCCCTTGGAGCAAGCCTCGCTTAACACAGATAAACTAGGCCTAAACACCGAGAGCCTGTCACCGAGCTAACCCAAGAAGGAAAAGGGAGCAAAGAGACCAAAAACACTTCCCTCTTCGCCTTATATACACCTGATTATGTAAAGAGATGGGATGGAATACTTCCTAGATTTTGACCCTGGTTGCCAAGGAAGGCCTACAAAAACAACCCATTACAATCCTTTGAATTTCTTTTAGAAACAGGATAGATGAAATCTGTTTATGCAGACTATCATGACTCCATTGACTCTGCTGATGCCTACCTTTGAAAAGATGATATAAATTTTTCTGATATAATGTTTGGAAGTTTTATAATAAATGATTTTTAATTATCTATTTCTGTGGGTCATCTTTTGTTTCAGATGAGACCACATGTAGTTATTGACTAGATAACTTTTTAAATTTAAAAATAAAATGTAGACACATTGACATATATCAAGTAAATAACTTCACTTATTTCCAGATTTACTAATTTGACAGGCAAAAATAGTGTGTCTGGTGAAGAGGGAGATTTTACATAAATGTTCTGTGAATACTCTTTCTTACATGTGTAAGATAGGCAAGAATATTTTTTTGTATATGCAGTGGCCTATTAGCTCAGTTGTTACAGTAAAAAAAAGAAAAACAAACACAATTGTTCACACATTTCACACAAATTAAAAAACAAAAAAAAACCAAACCCTTTTCCTGTTCATTTTGACCATGATTTCCCATAGCTAATTTAGTACTCTAATTGAACAACAGGAGTCTGGTATCATTTCCCTTGAATACTTGACTCAGTAGCTCTTGAAAGTTAGTCACATTGTACTTCTGGCACAAAACCTGGAAGTGTTGTTTTGTCAGAAGCCCAATGTGACTAATTTCTGAAGGACAGAAATATGAACTTACTCAATGTTTCATATTCTTTGGAAGATTTTATCTGGATTTGATTTTCAGAAATGTTGAAAGGTTCAGAGAAAAACCTATTGCTTTTTTCTAAACAGATGACTTTCCATAGAAAGATTGATCAAATGTTGTGTACACAACTTCAAAATACTCTATGTCTCTTTGGTAGTTCTAAAGACAAGCACTGATTCATGGTAGAGTGTCTTGACAGAAATAGTTATCAAACAAACTCGCTCCATAATTCCTCATCTAAAGAGTTCTTCACTGTCCCATGCAGAATAGAGTTGGGTGTTTTCCTGGTAAATAGACCTCTTTATTTTCAAGGGGCAAGAATTACATTGTCAACCACTATTTCTTGCTGTTTGTTCAGAAAATGTAATCAAATAATTCCTGTCTTCCTTAATCAGACTGAGAGTCCAGTGTTATATTTCTGCTACACCTGCTACATGAAAAATAATGTCCTGGTTATAGTGACCAGGACCAGTTTGTCACTGTGTGGGTGTGGCTAAGACTGTGTATTCTACACCATCTATGTAATTTCTCATGAACTGCTAACAATGGACCATTTGCGGCAGCTTCCTGGGGCACACCTGCCCCCTCAGGCTACAAGCTGGGTGCTTGGGAACCTGTGTGAGATAAGAAAGGCTTCCTGTCTTCACACCAACGACTCAGGTGTGATAACGCCCCTCTGGAGAGCCATTAGCACCTCCACACCCAGCCTGAGGCATCATGTCTGCTAATGGGCCATCAGGGTTTCCAAAAATATGCCATGATTCATCTTACACAGTAAACCATCCATTGCAAAATTCCCCCCCCTGGGGGAGGTACTGGGCACTCTCACCTGAGCCTAAGCATATATAAACTGGGGGTTTTGGGACTGGACTCACTCACTTGCTGGATCCAGAGGACCTCCTCAGCAAGTCCTCCCTCAGCAGGACTGCGAACTGCCACTCTCAACCAGACCAAGACCATCATCCTCACAAACAGGTTTCCTCTTTCCTTTTACTGTGTACTCAGGGGGGCCAGGTGGTGCTCAGCACAGGGGCTGGTGAGCTCCATTCTGTTTGTGCCCCAGGGTGCTGGGTTACACACCTGTTTCTGTGGGTCAAATGGGCTTTTCCCTCTGTACTGTTGTACTTATTGTGATCTTTTTATTAAATTGTAGTTCTGATTTGCAGTCTTTTTGTGAGTTGGGTTCATTTCTCCTCCTGGGTTTACGTTGAAACCAGCACAAACATAAATAACATGTTTTATAAGTATGTGATGTGAATACAAGATAAAAATTTTAAAACTGTGGAACCCACAAAACTGCCATGGTTAACATTCAGGTTTGATTAACTTCTATCCTATGGAACTAAGATTTCATAGTTTTAAGCATTCTTGGTTTAAGAAAGCTGTAATGTAAAGAAGGAATCACAAAACTAGCTTTTAATTAGTGCTTTTGGAAATAATCCAAATGACTATATAAATTCTTGACTATTTGATCTCTTATTTCTTACAGAGCCAGACATTAGGATTGGATTTCTTTTTCTTTCAAATGTAATATAAGGCAGAGTTCGTTTGTACTTCTAATGTCTGTGCTTGCAGAAGGCAATTGTATAGAGAAACTACATTGTGTCATGTGACTGCACTTCACTCTGCTTTGGGCCAATTTAGACTCCTTTATAAATGTTAAAAAAAAAGAAAAAGAAAAGAAGAGAAAAGAAAAGAAAAGAAAAGAAAAGAAAAGAAAAGAAAAGAAAAGAAAAGAAAAGAAAAGAAAAGAAAAGAAAAGAAAAGAAAAGAAAAGAAAAGA
>VXBX01008688.1:0-14474 GCA_013400415.1 Scytalopus superciliaris
ATATATATATATATATGTATCATTGTGTTTGGGGGAAGGGAAACAAAACACATACAACAGCATTTACTTTCCTGGGGGCTTGTGCATATTCTTGTGCCTGAATGCTGTCTTGTGATCTCTACATAACCTTTGAAACACAAGTGCATATTTCACCCTTGCAGACTAGCACAACCATTTTTTTGTCATTCCAATTTCATTTCCAGTGCGGTGTGGACTGCGGGCTCAGCAGTCACTGGAGTCTGAAGTGACTCTTGGGACCTCCTCACTGTTCTATATGCAAATGGCCCTGCACCTGGGCAGCCGAGCGGGCTTGCCGACAGTTTAGTTATGCAAATCTGATTGATCGAGAGCATATTGCAGAAGAACACACGCAGGCCTGAGACACTGGCAGCTATATTTCACTGGCTAAATTCCCGAAGAAAAAAAAAAAAAATTAAATGCCAAGCATTTTGATGCATATTCCTATCAACCCCTGAAGTGCACTAGCGTTTATTTCGGTATGTTTTCAACACTTTGCTTAAATGTTGTTAATGCAATTTCTTGTGCTATTGCTGAATTCACAGAAGGGCTTGTTTTCTGTATTTTATTTTTTTTAAAGGCACAAACAAAGACCTGAAACAACAACAAAAAATAGTTACTATGATGTCACAACACAATAGGTCTGTCAGTTTGTTTGAAATAATTCTCCAGGCAAGGGGAGTAAATGCAGTGTTAAAATATAATTAGGTTCTACAGTACAGAGGAGTGCTAAGAAACTGATGTACTAGCACGAGTTGCCCAGACTTTATTCTTTCTGTAACAAAAGGTAAAACAAACAGTGGGAATGTAGATTATATACTGTCACCCAGTGTCGAAAGCATTTCTTTCTATTTACTAAACATTCTGTATAAAGAGGCAGGGAAGGAAAATAAAAAATAAGACAGAAAATAAAAGGATCATCTGGGATCAGCTTAAAATAATAAATTTATTTTTTTATTTAACAAAAAAAAAAACAAAAAAGAGGAAAATAAAAGAAAAAAGATAACCCACCTATGTGTGAGCATGTGGAAACCTCTAATATAGAACATGCTTCAGGCATCAAGTTAATCTTGGTTTATTGCATACAACTGATTTATCTTCATTTATAAATGAGTGGTGAGCCCTGGTTCTAATATTTGCATTTCTTGTAGTTGTGTTTATGTACTCTAATGCCTTGGGGAGACATTCACGGTGTTGAAATAACATGATTTTTGCTTTCTCTTCACCCAGTTTTTCCAACAACAGATACAGACTATTTCAATGCTTGGACACTAATAAAGCCACTGGAAGGAGACATTAAATCAGCTTTTTGAATCACTCATTTTATCTTTTCCAAGTCACTTTTTGATAGAGGATTTCAACAACAAGAGTACCATCAGGATAAATTCAGGATATAAATTTTTATTGATTTGATGTTGGGGGGTTTGTTTGTTTGTTTGTTTGTTTGCTTGTTTATTTGAAAATCTCTTCTTAGACAAGTTTTGGGGTTGGAAGTTCCATAGCTAAGGAGTTACCATTGCACAGACCCCAAAGCGAGAACTGTCTCCAATGGCATGCCTAAAGTTACTAATGCAGCTGACTCTGGCCTCCGTTGGAGCCACAAAGCATTCCACAAAACAAATTATTATAACACACCACTAGACAAACATCTATTAGTCTGGTCCTACAGAATATGAATTCACAGAAACTCTCACAATAAAATATACTTCCATCGTGAATCAGTGCACAGAGTTCCATACTTCAGAACATTTTTACATAAAAAGCAATTAAAATATGCATTATTTTGGTTAACTGGAAAAGAAAAAGTATTTGATTTTTAATCTCAGAGTTAAATCTGTTTTAATTTCAAAAGGACTGTACACAGAACAAAATTTCTTGGCAACAGAAGGTTGTCCAAAAACACTCTTAGAAATCCCCCTGAGAAATAGAGTTAAAATTTCTAGAGAGAAGCCCAAGTTACCTAAAGGACTTGAAAAGCCAAGCAACCCTGCTGTAGCGATGTTAGAGCACAACTTATTGAATAGAAAACATTTCTCTGCACGTTAAGTTGTATTGCCTTTGGCACAGACTTTTCAGCTGCAAATTTGTCCAAGGAATGACATACAGTACACATCAGAGGAGTAATGAAGGAAAGAGGCTTAGATGGGCACTTTGCAGCTGACGGGGAGCTGTTATTGAGCTTTGTCTGCTGTATTTAGCAAAAGAAAAAAAAAAAGGGGGGAGAAAAAAAAACCAGGAAAAAACTCCAAAATAACAGAGGGACCATCTTTGTCTGTCCCCATGCCCTACTATCATATCTTTAAAATAAATAATTAAACAAATATTGAAAAAATAGCCATCTGACAAGCAAAGCCTAGCCAGAGGGTCAAAAATTAAGATCCTGGGAAAGGTCAAGTTTAATCTCTACCCACGATGCCCTAGTGCATCCCTCACAACAGCTGACTAACAAAAGGGGCTCAGCACTGTGACTGACAGAATTCTTAATTGTATCCACTCATTCATGACAATTTGATTAAAATATTACGCCAAAGTCTCACCCCCTGTTTGCTTCGATCCTCCAAATCTAATTTTGAATTTTCAGAAAGGAGATTACCTCCACAAGCATGACTGGGATGCTATTAACTTCTACTTAATCTTTATTACTGATGTGAATTTAACATATGTATGGCTTCGTCTCGCTCCTGTTGTTTTCTCTCTAAAGTAACGTCTAGGCAATATACAAGTGGCGGACATTAATTTTCACTTTGATATTCTGTCATACCAAAGCTCATACTTTCATATGAAAATTTAAAGATGTACTGTCTTAATACCATGGCACAATTAGACTGCATTAAAAAAATAAAAAACCCAAACATGCCCTAGCTGCCTCTGGTCCCCACCAAAGAAAAGAATAAAACCCTGCTGAACAGACTTCAAAGTATTATAACTTTTCACTGTTATCTCCAGCTATATCCCCTTCATTATAGGAGCAGTTCCAAGGCCTGACAAGGACTGGCAGACTCTAGTTAATGTCAATAATGCAATTGTGAAAAAATCCAGCAGTCAGTTAAACTTTCTAATCAATTTGGATTATTACCAAATTTATGAAGCTAGGAATTGAATATGACCATTGCTACCTGTGTCCTCACTTCAAAACATATTCGAATAAAAGATGTGAATTACTTTTCAAGATGCTTGCTCTCTCATTCCTTTTCTCCCCACTCCCCCAAGTGAGTTGACAACACCAGCTGCAATTGTGTTTACAAGACTATTCACAAATATACTGAACATGAAACAATACTTATAAATAGATTGGGACAGAAAAAATTCCACTTAAATTGTTATTTTATTTCCTTCCCTTTCCCTCAGAGCATCAGAAAAATTTGGGTTTTGTAATTTTTTTCATCATTTCTGTCCACATCTACTAATTCTTATTGCAAAAAAAGGAAGTAATAAATTAATCTTGCTAAATTCAGATACAGTGACTTCCTAATTTGCCTGTCTAACTGCTGCTCCCATCAGCAAGGGAGTATTTGTACTTGATTCAAACTTGGGGGAGGATATCATCTACAGTCATTTAACATGTATACCACTTACAAGCAGCTGTAGAACTACCTCAAGTGTCTCAAATCCCATATTACCTATAATAAATGATAGGCTGATATCTGCAAGTAATTCCTGGAAGAGGTTTCTTAGAATACTTTTCCACATTTCATACAATATTTTGCTCAAATAAATATTTGCATTACTGTTCAGAATCTGAGTTTTTTCCAATCAAAGAAAATAATCTCTGTATTGGTATTGAAACCTTTCTCATCAGTTCCCCAGGACCAAAATTATACCCACACTCAATGTATTTAAGACTCTTCTACTACCTCTGTATATGGGAATACACACATACTCTTTCTAGCCTGTTCTTTCTGTTTCTAACACTGCCATGAGACTCAAGAACCTCAAGTTAGGAGAACAGCAGCACAGGAAAGAGCTTCCATGTCTTGCAACAACTTTTCACTTTTCTGAAGTATTCCCACTGCAGTTACAGAAGTATAAAAATTGTCTGAAGTTGCATCCTGACTGTGACAATACTAACGAACACTGAAAATATGCATCTAGCTGTCCCATCCCAGAGAAATCCCTACTTTGATTAATTTCACTATAGCTTTTATAGGATCGATACATAAAGGACCGTGTCACAGGAAGAAAAAGAAATATTCAGTATATCTGCCAATCTCATCCTCAAGGAGGACACTCCTCCCTGACACAAAATCTTACAGTTTGTTTAACTGGTAGTATGACAGTACAGAATATTGACCCCCAAAGGTTTCACAGTGCCCCTAGAAGTAGTGGTGTAACAGATGGAGCACATCATGATCAGCCTTGCTGCCCAACAGTGACTCAGGAAAGAGCAGATAAAAGCTTCAAAAACTGATAGAGAGCTCTGCTTCTCCCTTGCAAATGAACAGTAGAACTTCTGCACCCACAAAAAGACTAAGAAGCCAGTTTGTTGTTAGATGTGCAGGAAAGGAAAATGTATATATTTCATTCTTTGAGAATACAATGTTTTCTGGGAGCTTTCTGGATAGTGCAGAAGCTGAGCAGCACAGCTGTATTGCAAGGACAGGCTTTGAAGGACAACTTTCATAGACAGTAGCTTTGCTTTGTTTAAGGTCACATTACTTTGCTTATACAGAGATATCACTAGAGGTTCCTTTTTCTTTTGCCAGTTTTTTAACAATTGGAAAACTCCATCATTTTCCTAGCTGGCTGTCTCTCAGTTTTCAGTAAATCACTGTTGGGAAGACATGTACTGGCTGAGCAGGCAGAGCAACTCAGGGATCTCTCCCATATCCCATAAGCAGAAGGCCACTTGGCACACTTAACAACACCAACAAATACTCCTGCTTGCTTTGACTCACTCTCTCCAAGAATATGCATCCCCAGCCACCCATCACAGTCTCCTTCACAGCCTGTGTAAGTTCTGTGCGGCACAAAAGTCATCAAAGCAGTTCCTCTGTTGCTACAAAGTATCTAGACCCAAACTTAACTCCCAAGTTTGAAAAAGTGTGGTTGCATCAGGGCGAGGTGATAAAATCAGTAAGCCAATTTCTGACACTGTCTCAAGAATTCAGATGAGGGAAAAAACCCTTAATGTCACTGAGGGAAGGGAATCCTTACCACACATGGTTCCCCAGGTTCTGCCTCAGGACTCTCAACTGAAAAATTCCTCCAATAACCAAATCAAGTCCCCTGTAATGTTTCACCCTAATTTTGACACAGGCAGTGGCTACATCCTTACATTAAATCTATATGCAACATGAAAACTACCAAGTGTGGAGGGAGAGATGGACACTAAGAGCATGCCAAACAGTATTTCTCTGACCGTGGTAAATTTCCACAGAAAGCGGCAATTTTGTGGTTAGTTGTTCACAATCCTTGGTACCAGACTGGAAGATACTTTCAACAGCTTCAGTCTACTGAATGCCAAATGCAATGTCCCAAATCACCCGAGACATTTCTCTACAGAGTTGAAGTCAAAGGATCACAAGATCTGTTTTTCCTCCATTCCTGTCTTCTCTCCATATCTAAAATCAGACAGGGGATTCTTCCTTGCTGTTGCTTTTAGAGTTTTCTTCCTCATCTCCTAAGATCATGGAATATTACAGGACTTGTGGAATTACAGCAACAGAAACACAGATAAACACTCAGTCATGCTGAGCCTTGCTGCGGTCAGCAACAACATTAATACAGTGCTTGCTCCAACATGCCTGAGCTCCCCAGAAGCTTCACTGCATAACTAGTGGTGAGAGGAGCAATAGTCAAAAGGCTACTGGGAGCATAATCAAATAAATAAATAAATAAACAGAAAAATAAATAAATAAATAAATGACAAATGCTTGAAGACATTAAGGCCTAAGTAATGAGGCAGAGCATCCTCCTATAATGTCCAAACACAGAGCATGGAAGTTGAATATATTGGGGTTTTAAAGTTTCCATCTAAGTATTTCTAAATAGCCACAACAAGGCTTTGAAAACTCATTTTTACCACTGTATACAAGTAAAACTCCAGTCATTTTCTGAACTGGAGGGGAGCATCAACTCTTTCCATACCCAGAGGTTACATGCTGCTATAGAAAGAATCTCAGCTGTTAACTGAGATATGTAGTTTACTTGGAACAAGAAACTAAAAACCAAGCAGATCACCTCTCCCTCCCCACGCATATCTCTAGATGTCCATTCCTGGTGCAAAGGTAGGACCTTTGTCAGGAATTTCTTACTGTTTGGAAGGTAATACTAAGCAGTCTTTGCTTTCCTAAATATAACTGAGACTTTTCAGTTTATTACTCTGGATTACAAAGAAGTGATGTCAAACTGGGGGGAAAGAGAATAGGACACCCTGAAACAGTCCAAGCCCCAAAACAGACCTGACAGATGCTTAAAAATTTAACTATTATTTGAAAAAACCAACCTGCTTCTGTTTACTGCATGCCAAATGGTTTCCTGTCATTTCCAGCAGGATTTTTTCTTTTCTTTTTTTTTTTTTTTCCCCATTCACAACAGCCTTCTATTGTCAATGCTGTGAAAGGCAACAATGATTTAAAGTAGTGGGCTCCTATCAGCATTGTTCTCCTGTTCAGAGGCACAGAAAACAAGAATACATCTATGTTTTCCATACAGTGTAGAAAAATGTAATTCTCTGTTTAGTGTCATATCAACAGCTCGTGTCCCAATTCAGCGCCATGGGCAATGAATGACAGACTGAGCTGTCCATCCTGACAATGTGACCAAGATATCTGTGGTCGAGCCTGCTATATCGTTTTTCCCCTTTCCAAAAAATGATGCTAGAGAAATCTCCTATTTTTATTCCTTTATTTGTTTCTTTATCTACATACAAAGTATAGATAAAAATGAAATTGAGTTTATTAGACAAGCTACAAATAATGTCTTGATAGCACAGGAAATGTTACATTCCCTCACACTGCAGCATATGCTCTCAATGGAGTACAGATTTCTTTATAATACTAATAAAAATAGCTGTAGTCCTCTTCTTTCAACAAAGGCTTCCCCCCACCCCAGCAGTTCAGTAGAATATATCTTATTTTCTAGTATAAAAAGAAGCCTTTTCCTTCTTTATAGGTAGCAGGCACACCACAGTTAACAATATGTAGCTGAAGGGTGATTAACTCCAGGTACCAGAGGTCTGGAACTGGCAATAAAGAGTTAGCTTGGAGCTGTGCACTGAAAACAGCATTTATTCAAGAGAAGAGAAGAAATGAAACAAAAGTTTGACAATGTTAGAGAAGAAATGTAAGAAATAGGTTGAGGCAGCTCTAGCACAGCAGTGATTTACATGCCGTTAACGTGCAGTGGCTGTATGTTGTGCTTAGGACAATATTTAAATAAAAGCAGCGTTAGCCTTGGCAGCCTGTGTATTAACACACTGAATTTATGTTGCCTCCAAGGTAAAGAGTATCTTCTTATTGTAACATATACAGGAATTGCAGTGTGTCAAGAGCATTTTTGGCAATATATTCTACCTTAAGCAGAGTTGACTGGATTTGTTTCAGTTTATTTTTATTTTGCCATCATTTTTGGGGTGTTTTCATTTGTTTGTAAGATGTTGAGGATAATGGTAATTTTTTTTTCTACTCCTCAGACTTAAAACCACTCCAGCAGAGAAAAAAAATAAGTTTACACAGAAAACAAAGGAAAGTAGAGATTTAAGGTTAACAGAAATTTGGAATTGATGGAGTTAAGGATATTCAGGCTGCAGACTTGTAACACAAGAGTTTTCCTATCGTGCAATGGTTAACTTTATATGATCTGTGGACTGGTGCTGCGGAGAAAAGAGACAACAGCAATGTCTGTGAAGAGGTCTTTTGACACTTTGCCAGCATTGGTGTCATCTCTGTCTTGATCCTCCTTTGCTTCTTACATGGCCCTCCCAAAACTATCTGAGCTGCCAGGTAATGTTGGTCATAGGGGGATCTTAGCAGCTGGCTGTTTTGTGACAAATGACACAGAATCAGCAATAGTACATGACCTTTATGGATTCTGGCTGTCTCTTAGAAGTATGTGAAATATTCACAATGAAATACAAAACCTACTTGAAATTCAAGTTGCTCCTCAGACAATTACTATGGAACCAAAAGACCTAACTGCCCTGTATTGGTAAGATATTTATATTTCTACTGCCCCCATAAAGTTCTCTGCCTTGTGCATCATTATAGAAAATAACAAGAAGTCAGAGCTTTTTTAAGTACAAGGCCTGTCCTCAATGACTGTCTGAAGTACAGATGAATGACAGTGAAAAAAGCAATCCCAATGGTAGCAATATGATCTGGAGGCATAGTCTTGGAGCTGAGGTGTGAAACCCTTCAGACTTAGCCAAAACAAACCACTGCTGCTGGGGAGGGGGGAGTGGGCTGGGGATGGAAAGGCATGAAGAATTCAGGCATTAGTTCCGAAAAGCAACTGCAGCATTTGCTACAAACTTCTGAACAAAGCACACTGAATCTACACTATAAGTAAATCATAACATCTTCTGCCTCCCAGAGCAAAAACACTAATCATGTTACGTCTCTCTGAACATCTGTCATCCTCCACGGTATGGAAAAGGGTGAGTTTTAGATCAACAGACTCATATTCTGTCAGATCAAGTGTAAGGAAGTCAGTGTTATACTTCAAGGGCCTCTTCTTTCATGTGTCATGTCCCCTTCCAAATTAATTGAGTGTAGGTTTCCCTGCTTAAATTCCTTATGCTATTATTTAGCATCACACTTAGAGGATAAAATTCTGGGCATTAAAAGGCTGTTGTAGAGAAATTAAAAATCCCACTGGGTTTAAGACCTCTCCATGTGCCTTAATATATCTGGTAGGACAACAGGGAAGATAACAACAGGACTGGAGTTCCATACTTGGCAGTTATAATACAATGAGCCTGTATGTCTCTTATATAACTTAATAATACGCCACTACAGAAAGGGAAGAATATGGGCCTGAGGCAGCTGGATTTTTTATTTAGAGACATCAGCAGCTGCATGAAAAAAGGAAAATTAAAAATTGCAATGGATATCTGCCTCTGCAACAGCAGAACAAATGCCTTCTGTATCTCTGATGACTGCAAAGCAACCTGGACTGCAATGCACGGGTTCCACACACTCCCTCACTTCTCCTTCTTCCAGCAATTAAGAAGATACCAAAGACTTCATTGTTTCCTTCATTGCCAAAAAGCAGTGAATTTATCACAAGGCAATTAACACACTTCAGCAAAACTCTCACAGAAACATGGAATAAGTTTCTTATTTAGTACACTATCTAGGCAAAATCAAAACCATAGTCAGCATCAGTGGTTTTTCTTTCAATAAAAACTTCATTGCTTTGCTTCCAAAAAGATTTTGCAGAAGAAATAATAATAAATGCATAGGTATTCTTTTCAAAAATATCTTGCTCTCTAAGGCACTACAAACATAACCTATATTTATATTGATCTGTAAACTCCAGTCCGGGCCCAAGAGCACTTTGGATGCCGTTGTCTTCTCATCACTGCACTGAAATATCAGCAGCTCCTGCAGACACTGAAACATTTATTCCCACAAATACAGTAATGGCTTTCATCTCAAATCAGGTTCAGTCCATCTGACAAAGGCTCCTAAGTGCTTGGGAAAAGTATAAAACCTTACGCTAGACCAGCAGTATTTTACAACTATGAAGAGCACTGACCTCTAAAGTAAAAATTAGTGTTGTTTAATGCCTCTCTAATTGTATTTTCTTCCTCTGCAGAAGATGAATTGTGGTTGCCACATGCAGAATAGCTAAAACTTACTACAGTTGATCATATATTACCAACAGGCCTATTTTTCTTTTCATAAACACAGTTCTCTATAACTACTTAGATATTTTCTTTGACCAGTTCTTCAAGGCTGAAAAAACCTCCCCCCCCCAAAAAAAAAATATATAAAAAACCAACCAAACAAACAAACAAAAAAACCCCAACAAACACAAAAACCCACAAAACTAAAATAAAACACAAAGAAACAAAAAACTTTTCTGGTAAAACTTAGAGTTCCTCATGCCAAGAGAGAGAATATTTTTAAAAGAACAGAATACGTATTTAAAATACAAAAAAAATTGGTCTGATAACATGTCTTGGTAACTAGATTTTTAAAAAGTTGGTAGTTTAAAAGGTTCCAGAAAAGAAGTACCAAAGACTCAGGAATCATCCAAGAAAATTCTGCAACTAATGATGTATAAGCGCAGCAGGATGTTAAACTCAGTTGTCACAGCAGTCTCTCCTAGACTTAAGATTCTTTAAGAATTCAGAATTGTCACAGAAGCCATCCTCCTCCCTCTATCTGATGGCTATTCTGTGGTAGAATAATGTAAAAAAATTTTGGAGAGTTACCAAAAGCTATTGCCAGGTCACAAAAATACGTGAAAAGGTGTGAGGTAAGGAAAAATTTGTGCAGCTAAAATGACTTCTATAGTGAAACACAAGAGTTGAGAAAAGTATTTTCAGATAAATCGAAGCAAGAGCATATGCAGTAGTGCACAAAGTCCGTGCTGATTATAATATGATTTGATTTAAAATATTCCTTGAGGTGAGGTTTTAATACTACTTAAAAAGGTCTGACAGCTCCCTGTCAAGGTATGTCCATGTTATTAAGTTGCAAAGCAACTGTCTTGCTCATAAAACAATCCAAACTGGAAAACACGTGGTGGACAAAGCCAAGGACAACAGCAGAAATCAGTGCTCAGCCTTTGTTTGATGATGTGTTGAGATGTGCCTCCTAAGGACCTACATTAGCTCTGCTGAGTTCCATCTTCATGCAATTCATCTTCATCACACTGAAACATGAACAAATAAATACCACGCAAATAGAAGCTCAGCAAGGAGGAGGCAACACTGACAAGAGCATCACTAGGACAAATTTCCCAAGTCACTCCCGGAGCTGAACACCAGAGCTGCAGCAAGTGAGAGACAAGATGACGATCTGTAAAAACCTTCTGTTGCTATGTCAAGTGAATGCAGTGGGGCCATTTCATGCCTGCATTCCAGCTAGTGTTTGGGGTTTTCTCCACCCTTCTCTGAGGTAAATTCTGTGTTCTGTGAATAACTTGCTGTCTTCACCCATACGTTCTTTACATCCTCTCATATGACCTTAATCTACTACTCTTATATTACTTTTTTTCCAGGAACTTCATCATAGTCATGGATTGATTTATTTTGTACTCTACAAGTCAGTTCTCCATTTTGCTGTTGATTCTGCTGTTTCACATACTCCCCATCTTGTTACTATACTTTCCAGTCTTCTGGTTTTCCTTCTTGCTCTTCAGTTCTGTATTGTATATACAACTGATTTTGCTTTCATCATCTTTTCTTAGGGTCATTATGATGTTTGCTAAATTTTTTACTTTTCAAATATCTTAAATTATGCAGCCTTATTTTTTCCCTAGCAAACCAGGCAATCTTCTTAAGGTTTTACTATATTTGGCTCAGCAAGTCAGAACAAAAACCTGACTGCTCCTTCTGTTATCTGAACTGGTTAACCTGTACATAAGAGCTCACATAATGAATTTTATTAGTAGCCCCTCAATTGATTATTTTCTAAAGTTTCTCTCACATCTGTTTTGACAGATTAGCATAATGCTTGAGACTCTGCAATTCACTTAGCCTAAAAGTTTTTCTTGGAAGTGTGTCTATCTCCTTCACAAATACTCCACTTGCATTTGCTTTCAGTCACAAGGTGTTCTATGAAAAAAAAAAAAAGCCGCTAAAAACATCTACGGACTTTAAACATTACCTAATTTTGAAATACATCAGAGATTTCAGGAGCAGAGTGACAGACCTCAAGACAGTTTGAACTATTCCACTCAGCCCTTCATGCTGTTATGTCCAGATTACATGGGACATGTTTAAATTCCATGGGTTCGGTAGCTTGAGTTGGGAGAGGGCAACCTCCTAACCTGTCCCAAAAAAATGAAGAATTATTTGAGGCTTCAATGGAGTATGTAATATTTCCCTCATCATGTTTATACTAATTTTTCATCTTTTGTCTGAAAATTCAAGCAAGTTTCAAGCCCCTTTACCCTGCCTGCTCCGTAGATAGTACACATGACTCCCTCATGTGATTCAAGGAGAACTAGAAGGCAGTAAAGTCCGAGCTTTTTCAAAGTCCTGTATTAAATGAACAAGACAGCTCCTGGGTGCTTTACTGACTGCATGGCAATACCGATCACTGTAGTACCCCGTCTCAAGCTCCAGGGTGCTTTCTCACACGTCTTTCCTTCACAGTTTGCAGGATGGTACAGAGCAAGATCTTGGGTACTGTTGAGAACTAAGGGGGCAGGGGGAGTCAAGGGCTGTACAGTGCTTATACTGCCAATGGCGAACAGTTGTAATGAGAGAGAAAAGACAGCTGAGGTGAAACCAAACTTTCTGCACAAAGAATAGGTAACATACTTACTTCTAAAGGTTAACAACAACAACAAAAAAGACACTAAGGAGATAAAACTAGGAAGACGGAGTTAAGTCTTTAACTACAAGTGGACTGGCATGACCCTGGCAACATGAAACTCCCTACAGTAGCTCTTGCTCTGTCATCTTTGATATCACTTATTTTAATAACACATTTACTGATGAGAGTAAAACTAATGTAGCATGAAGAGAAGGATGGAATAGAAGGCATCTTATTTGTCAATACATAGTCACTGTCACCCAGCTTTGGTAATAAGGTGAGATATGAACAGCAGTCTGATTTTCAAAAACACCATGCACCAGC
Organism: Scytalopus superciliaris; assembly: GCA_013400415.1. NCBI lineage: Eukaryota > Metazoa > Chordata > Aves > Passeriformes > Rhinocryptidae > Scytalopus > Scytalopus superciliaris. Next base: position 12,777 of record VXBX01008688.1, read on the forward strand.
ATGTCTCTTTGTTTTTATCTGGAAGTGTGAGAGACCAGAAAAAAAGTTGTTGTCATTTATTGCTTTTTTTCTCCCATAACTTGTACATTTGTTGTCTATAACTTTATTCATTTGAGTTTTAGAATCTATTAAATAAAAGATTTGTGTAATAACATACCCAATTCTCATGATTCTACCATTATATTGATATTATTGGGTGATTTTCTTATTGTACAGCTCATGCTAATAACTCTTCTATTATTTTTTCAGAAAGTATAAATTCTCCAATTGGAAAGAAGAGTTTTTAAAGTAAAGCCTCTGAAATGAGACAGGACAATATTTTGCTTCACGTCTTGAGAGTAAGGGGATTTGACTTATGATTTTTGAAAATCTGAGGTCAGGAACAATTTGCAGATTTGTTTACTAAACCATAAAGTAATAATCATAATCAAAATCTTAGACAAAGTTATTCTGTTGCTGCTACTGAAGAGAGATTTACCTCCATTTCCCAGGGATTACCAATATAATAGTCTTTAATAACCTGCAATTGTCAGGCAAGCATGTTTTATTCCTTCACTTCAACAATAGCCCAAAAGTGCCAAAAGCATTTGCATTTATCTTCAGTCAGTGAAGTAGATGGCAAGACCAGAAGGAGCTTTATCTAACAATAGCTCTGGTGCCTTACAATTGTCTTACATATTTCAGCAAAGAGAAATACAAATACCTCTGTATTTCCCTGGCTACCAATGAGTTGCCAAAGGTCAATAACTTTAGCTATAAAACCCAACTGATCTCTAAAGCTTTCCCTGCAGTTGAGAGATTAAGCCAGACTCATAAACATATTTATGAAATAAGAGCAAGGGACTTCAGCCTAGCAGTTCGGAATGTAACACCATTTTGTATCTATATTATTTTTGGGATTAGAAACCATTAATTTCTAAAATTGTGCTGTGGAGCATAAGTGGCAACAGCTGCAGCTATCTGTTTGCTGTCTTTCCACATGGGCTATTTTCTGTGCAAGATATGCATGAAGAACACAAATAAATGGGGTGCTACCTCTTTAGACAGGGTATGGCAAATTTAAAATAAAAAACTAAAAAGCATGAACCATGTTCGCCTTAAAATTATGAAGTTAGGTGTTAATAAAAATGGCATCTTAAGGCAAGTCCTTACACACTTCCTGTTTCTGTAATCAATTCTTCATGCACAAACTAATACAATGCCTCTTCTTATTATGTCACTACCGTACACAAAACATTTCATGCATAAAATATTAATCCCAGACACAGGTCTTTGAGAAAATAATTGTACTGGCTAAAGGAAGAGAGAGAGGTTTCTGAATGTAGCTCTAGTAATGTTTTCCAGTCCCAAAGCAAAACTGCAACTATATTCAAGCTTATGGCTTTTCAATGGCACAAAACAGCAAATCTTTGGACAGTTTAATGATGTGAACAAAATGATTGAGAGCATCAGAATGAGATACACCATGTGTCCCATTCAAATTTGATCCATTACCAAAAAAAAACCAAAAAAACCCCCAAAACAAAGAAAAAAAACCCCAAAACAAACAAACAAAAAACCCCAAAACAACAACAACAACAACAACAAAAACAACCTCAGTTACTTGGGTTTTCTTTGTCTTTTACTTTTCAGAGAACTTACCTTTATTGCAAAGAAAATCTGGGACAAAAAAAAAAACACCAAAAAAATGGGGGGGGG
>VXBX01008688.1:20261-89480 GCA_013400415.1 Scytalopus superciliaris
TTTTTTCTTTATCCTTCTACAAAAACCCTACAGCAAGTATGCACAGCCCCAAGCAATTGCATCACAGAAAATGAAACTCAGCTGTGAACCCAATATATGGAGTTGAGCCATCACACATCCAAACTACAATTCTAGCAAGAATCACAGCAGATGCAGTTTAATGATTAAATAATTGAAAATATAATAATCAAACACTTTATGTACTGTAAAGGCAATAGCTCTGAAAGTTTTATTTTCCCAAAGCTTTTATATTTTGGGTTTTTTATGCTGAGATCCCTTTTGTGAGATCAAAATTTTTGAGTAGCTTTGACTTCTAGGTGCCTTCCTATTCTGAATGGCATTCAAAAAATTTACATTCATATACAGAATAGTTTTTGTGAAAATATCTTTTTTCCATGAGCTGTATCATCATCATCTTTGCCTCAGATTTTATTTTGTGTTTTATTACTTCTTTTTAAATAACTCTCAAGCTTCCTTTTCTCCAAAGATTACCACATCTCCTGTGAAATTATAGTACCCCAAAGGAGATAATTTAATTACGTGCAATTCTGCTTTTTTTTTTTTTTAGATTCTGTTAATAAGATCCTCTTTTTCCCTCACAGCTCCTCCAAAATAAAATAAAAGTGGTTAAGTAGGTAGTTTTAGTCATGATGTTTTGATTCCAGAACTGATTTGGCAGAGGGTGTAGAGGTTCTGTTCAGTTGCCTTTCTTTTAGTATTAATTCTAAATAATCTACTCTGAAAAACTCTCACAGTTTATCACAGTTTCTGCCTGTGGCATTTCCCTTTAGCCCAAGGATAAATCTTTCTAACTCTGTCAAATGTCAGGAATGCTCCTGTGATACAGGTGATCCTGCAATAATAAAAATCAACAGCTAAAAGCAGACTTTATTGTATTCATTATGGTACTTATAGCCTGTTATAAATTTTCATCTCAGTCTTATTTAACAGAGGGTGTATATTACTATCCTCTATATCACTGTGACCAAAACCAAAAGACCATCTTGAGTTATGATATTATGTATATATATAATCATTTTTACTCTAAAGCTAAATGCAGAAGTTATCTTATTGAAATCATATCTAAACCAGCAAAATGGATATTAATATTTTTTATATCATTGCAAGGATTTGCACCACAGCAAAGACAAAAGAAAGTTAAAGTCTTTAATCATACTTAGATCATTAAATATCAGAATACAGGAGTCAATTAACTAAATATTTGTAAAAATACCTCAGCAATCTGCAACCCACCTCACCTTTGCCAGAATCAGAATCATCATCCTCCTGACAGCCACCAGCAGCACTGTCTTTTCAGTTTCCCAGGCTACTCAATGATTTTTTTGAAGTTAGACTCAGCCAGTTTGCCCATGTATAAAGTTTGTCTCTTGCCTGGAACATGCTCAACAAAACTTCAGCACACATGGACATTATGAGGTCACATAGTACACATAGTGCCAGACTAAGGAATGCAGGAAATGAACACTTCTTACCTTCCTAGTATCATACTGTATCTATCTTTATTTTCTGTACTCTTTTGCTGGGCAGAAATAACATTATTTTAGTTTCATGAAAATTACATTAAAACAGCTGCACAAACATGTTTCTTTGAGCATCCTGTCCCCCACAACTAAACAAGATCCAAAGCTTTCCTTTGGAAAAAGGAAGCCTTTCTCAAACATGTTTCTCAGGACAGTCACCAATCTTGTTAAGGGTTATACAGAACCCCAAGGAGGAATTACTTGTTATTTTGTTTCCCATTCCTTAGAAAACACTTTTTCTCTGCATTGAGGAAACTTTTATTTACAATTGCAGCTCTGTTGATTTCTCTCATCACAAAGCTTATATATGAGAGGAATAGCTTAGCCCACTACTTTTGTCACCAACACCCACTTTTTCAAGAACATAGACTATGAAAACAAAGCTCCATATAGAAAAGCTTTCTTTGATTTTTGTCATCTTTGAGCCAGTGCTTAACCATCATCACATTTTTAGATGTGTCACTGGATATTTCTGAAGTACAGAAATAACTGCACTTTCCCAGTTGTTGTGTGTGCAATGCGTTCGCTCCAGTCTGGAAAACCACCCTGCCAGAACAACTCCAAAGGGAGTATGCAAATCCTTTTTAGTAACACTGTTCACCATAAAACATCAAAACACTATCTGAATACATCTGGGAGATGAACAATAATTTTGTTCTGGTCAGGCTAATTTCTAGTCTTTAGTATAAAATCACAGCTACATGAGTGACATGACAAATAAAGTATGCAATGAGCAAAAAGCACTTCAGTGAGAACTTTCAGAGGTGTCTATATTTTACCATTAAAGTCCCTAATAACAGATGGGCAGATTACAGAAAATTTGTAATTTTTAACATAACAATATTTATCAGAGGCCACAGTTTATATCAAAGCTTTAAAATTTTAAAAGCACAGCTTTTATACTTCTTATTTCATGGCAGAAAAAGGGCATGTGGACACTGACTCAGAAATCTTGCCAGTTTTGGAGTTCCACCAAAAATTAGAGAAACTGATGATTGCTTAAAGAAACCAAATTTTTTAATGGTGGTCAAATATTTCAGGGAGTGTTTCTTTAGAATCCAAATATAATTAAAATTGCAAATGTATTTAAGAGTGTCAAATAACTCAACTTGCCAATTAAGACAAATGGATATTGCACACAGCACACTGAATCGTGTGAGAATTCAATCAAAGGTTTATTTCATAGCACATATGGCTTAAGCATGCTTCCAGGTTTGGTTTATCTTTTTCCCAGAGCTTTGAGTTTGACGTCACCAGCAGAGCATCCTGGAATGCTGTTTGTTTTACCAGTGACTTCAACACTACAAATCCCCACCAAAGATATACTTTCTTACCAGTTATGCCATTGTCCCATCCCCCAAAAATATTAACCCTAAGAGCACTTGGAGTCACCTTGTTCTATTGTCATTGTGCAGCTTGCCTTCATGGAAGGTGCACACACATCCCTTATGCAGTGACGACACATGAGATCTTTCCTCTTCCCACAACAAACTTGTTATGGATAAAGCAATTAGATGATTATTTGTCCATTCTGAGCATTTATCAAAAACCCCCTCCTGTTGATTCAATATTCCAAGTACATATCCCCTCCCTTAACAGCACATACTCTCTACAGTCTTAGGAAACATCATCCCAAGATTGGCAAAGGCCGGGTTCTGTTCCCAGGATAGCCACCTGCTCTCTACATTACCTCAAGGAAGTCACTTGTTCTAAAAATGGCCAGTGACTCAGAAATGTCAAACCTGGCATTTCTTCAGTGTAGTTTTCAGAAACCGTTCATTTAATTCAGCAGTACAGGTAAGGTCTCTAGCATCTGGGCAGAACAGAGGGCAGCTCCTATAGAAGAGGAAAGGTAGAAAGTCCTGGGTGCCTCAAGCCAGACCCTCCTAAAAAAGCAGCTGTTTTGAGGCCCTGAATCTCTTTGTCATTCGCCTCGATCTATAAAATGGAGACAAGAACATTTTCCTCCTGCCCAGGGATTGTGTGGATAAATACATTCCTGTTTGTGAGGCACTTAGATAAGATAGCTAAGGGAGCTATGTAAGCTGATAGATTCCTTGATCTTAAGGAACAGTACTCTTGAAAGAAGCGGTTTGACTGAGTTATAAATGTCCATATTATTCACAATATGAAACTGCCAAAAGATAAAAAACATTCTAATGATATTTGAGAGCAGGAACTCCCCTTCGCCCCCTCATACTTTAAGGACTCTGTCCCTTTGGAAATGGTATGCTTTTCAGTGAGGAGGATTCCCTATTGTTTTCTTCCCTATTCTTTATAATGTAAATGTAACCTCATTTATTTATTTATTTTGTCTCCCAGGCCTCTTTTCATCTGGCAAGATAGTGGGGAAGGGGGGCGGAGGGAAGAGGAGCTGAAGGAGGGGGGGTTATTTAATAATGTCCTATTAATCGCAGTGCACTATCAGCAGGCTTTAACCCTGTTCCAATTCTTTGATTGCTTTTTAGGGATTAGAGCAAACTTCATTGTCATCCATTGCATTGCAAATGGGTAAATTTGAGTGATATGTACACAAAATATAGATAGGCGGATAGTGCACCGATATATGTGCAGAGTATATACGTGCATTTATATAGCTTGTACACACACACACTCATATAAAAATAAACTAGATCTCCCTGTATGCCATACGAGAAAAATCAAATCAAGGCACGGAGAAACTGAAAAAAAAACCCTACATGTATCATTCACCTGATTTCAATTGTGACTCCCTTTGAACCTCGGCCAAATCATTTTGTACATTAAAAATTGGTCAGGGATGATAAGATTCCATTTTCATGGTTGGTAATGCAGAACCGGTGAAAGAATACAATTACAGACCCCTGAGTAAACTCTGCGAATGTCAACTTGATGTAAATGATCAAGTGTCGACAAAGGGATGGTGGGAGGGGGGGCAAGCAGAGATGGAGGGGAAAGAGAAGGAGAGGAAGAGACAGAAAAAGAGGCTTCAACTTCTTCAGCAGTCTCACCCAGCGACATGCCAGCAACTTCCCAGTCCCAGACATTTGGGACCCAACCTTTCTGAGCCAACTTGGAGCCCCTGTCTCCCACGGCTGCCACCACCATTGCCCACCCCCATGCTGTGTCAGGATTGTGACACAAATGACCTGCCCCTTCCTCCAGCAGGCCAAGGAAAGCAAGCAGCCAGCACAAACAATTCCTGCAGAACAATAGCACGCCTTGACATAAATCCTGCAAGAGTCCAACATCCAGGGTTTGTATTGAGGGACTGTCAGACCCTGACCCCTGCACAGAGTTGCTGCACCACTGCAGGTGCAAGAGCCCCCAGTGTCACCCCTGAGCTCTCCTGGTCACCTTCCCAGCTCAGGCCCACCATTTCCCAGGCCCCAGGCAGCCCTGCTTGCTCCTCTCTGCCTTCTCTGCAAGCACCAAGTGGATGCCATAGCAACTTCACTTTTTGTAATGAGCTGACATAGGAATCTGAAGACAAACATTGTGGCCAAGGGCATGTGCAGAGACTTGAGGAGAGAAAAGGAGACAGAGATGCTCATCAGTCATTAGGGAGATCAATGGTTTAAGAGTTCCCAAAGTATGTTCTCTGTATTCCTTATACTTTATGATTCCAAAGAACATAGATAAATCCCTTCTCTTACAGGCAGGTAAATGGAGGCACAGGTAAAATAAGGCACAGGCTTAACCGTCTGCCCAAAATGAGCTTTGAGCTGAGGACTGAGTACAGGGCTCTTGTTTGCTCCATGATGGCCACTAGACCATGCTGCCTCTTGGTGATAAGGAGAGAATTGACATCATGGCCACATCTCATCTGCTCCCACATTGCAGTGAGAAGAACATTGCAGCAAACGTCTGGGAGGGGGATACATATCCAAAAGTCTTTTGCCATTCATGAGCTGTAAACAGGAGCAGTATTTTCATATATTTCAGAATTATCACCTGAGCTGATTAAAGTGGTTATCAACTTCAGTTGTTCTTTATATGTCGTTTTTGTTTCACATTTCCAGTGTTTTTCCTGTGTGCATTGCATAAATTATTGAAACATTATTTTATTTATACATCCCCCTGTGACAGAAATAGGTTCTCTGAAAGCAAATCTTGCCCTAGTCAGTTTTGTTGTTCTTGGTTTCTCTCCTCAATATTGCCACAGCTTTTTGGTTAGTGAACAAGTAACATTAGTTTGCTTTTGTGAAGAACAAAAAGCACTGTGGGCTGATAAAGACAGGCTGCTAAATTAAAGGTTATTCCAAAATACATCATTGGTGGCTAGGAAACAATAGGCTTGTAAAACTTTTAGCAAGCTGGGTGGGAAAAGAAGATAATACACTGAAGTTAGACAGGATGAGGATTGTCTAGACCCCAGCAGCCCTGCTTCCCATTGAGACCTAACCTCAGCACGAATGTTTCTTGGCTCACAACAACCTCCAGAATTGGCCATCAAGAATATGAGACAGTGAAATAAGCAAGCCCCAGGGTGCTGAAATACAGGCTTAGGTTTATATCTTATATAAAAACAGCAGAATAGTACTGTCCGGTTCCTATGCTGTACTCAATTCTTTTTATACACTAATACATCAATACAAAGCACTGTTACAGGAGCACACACTTAAAATGTTGCTTTATTTCTCTTTTTCAGCGCTGTGTGTGCCATCCTAATTATAAGTAAAATAAAATTAAGCAATGATATGCTCATGATCTCCTACTAAAAGCAAATAGCATAATCAAGTTTGATGTAAACGTGACATAACTTGCTTGGTTGGTAAGTGGTCTAAACTCTAGCTAACTACCTGCACTTTAAAATTAGCTCTGCTCAAAATATCTTGAGCAATAGCATTAAAGAGTCAAGTGACGTTTAGAATGTTAGCAGGACTGCTCTGGTTTTGAAGCACAGTTTCAAATAAAATGAATTTTAAACAGTTCAAAACGTTGCAATTTCTCACCTGCACATATGGCTTATGACAAATTTGAATACTGAGTGTTATCTGAATCTTAAACTCTGAACCAGTGTACACAAATACAGTTAGGGGGGGTTGGGCACTGCAGTCAAATCTATTTGCTTCTCAGGCTAAAATTATTTGAACAGTTATTATTTCTTCCCCTTTCCCTCCCTTGATTCTACATTCATGGTTCCCCTAAATAACACAAAATTATATATTGAATTTTTCCTCCCATGTTACAAAAAAATAGACTGGACTGAACCCATTAATCGGGAGAGTTAAGTCAATGCACGTCATCCTATTTGACAAACTTCACTGCATGTTGCCAGTCTTTGCAGATCATTACAAAAATTTAAACCTAGTTTGTCTTTACTGAACATAAGAAAATGAAAACATTTTTTCTATGTCCTACTCATATAATGAGAAAGATCTCAGTTAACAGGGATTAAATCTACATGGCATTCTTATAAAATACAGTACAATCTATTTCAGCGAATGCAGAAATGACCATTTTTATCTAACATCTCTGAAGCATTCCAGATTTGACATAAAAAAGCCGCAACTCTAATATTAGATTTAAATAGTGCAAATTACAGCACATGTTAAATAACTATTCCCTTGTGTATTTATAGCTTTAGGTTCTGAACTCGCTGTCTTGCATATTTTTCACACAGTCATTTAAAAAAGTTTTTAGTCCCTTCACTGATACTTTATTATTAATAATAATTAACATATTGTTGTCACACTGAAGATGATGTACAAATACTGTTTTGTTAATAGATGTGGTGGAAGGGTTTATTCTTTTAAGACACTTATATGGCAAATATTTTTTCAACTAAATGGTTTCTTTTGGCAATTCAAATCCATATTTTTCCTTTTTTAGTTTTTTTTTTTTAAATAAACAGGCTTAATTTAGAAAGCAAGAAGCTAAATTAAAACTATTTGCATCAAAATGAAGAAAGTTAATATTCCAGTCTGTTTTGCCAATTACATTTTACTCCACATTTGTAAGTAGTTGCTATCCTTTTAACAATGCTGAGGCAAATTTTTTAGGGAATACAAAGATTTCATGGAGATGAATGGTACACCTACCAACACAATCATTCAGCAGCCTAAAGGAGTAGTCAGCATTTCCAAAGTTACACCTAGGAAATGTATTCAAGTCCACAGAAAAAAGGATAGCCATCGTTGTTGGCAAGGTGGATACAGCTCAGGACCCAACAGCTGGCCACTATGGATGTAAGGCAGCAGAAGATGTCAGAGGGGAACCCCACTGTGGGTTTTGTGTCCAAGCCTTGGATTGACTCAGCATTTGCCTCCAGCTCACAGTGAAAGCTATTTCTGTGTGTCAAGCAAACTGATTGGTCCAATGACTGAAGGCCTAGAGAATCATCATCTCCTGGGAGAGAATCATGTCCATTGCTGGCATATATCTCATGGTCACTGCTGAAGAGTGAATAAGGAGTTCCAGGATCAATCTGAAGTGCTTTCACAGTCCACCATGTGTATTTGGATACAAAATTTCACTGACCCTTACCCAAGTTTATCTGCTGCTACAAAAGGAAAACTGCTTCCTTTTCTGGGGTCTCCAGTACAGGAAGGACATGGAGCTGTTGGAGCAAGTCCAGAAGAAGGACACCAAGCTGATTAGAGGGATGGAGCACCTCTCCAATGAGGAAAGGCTGAGAGAATTGGGATTGTTCAGCAGGGAAAAGAGAAGGCTCCAGGGTGACCTAGTTGCAGCCTTGCAGTACCTGAAGAGTGCTTAGAAGAATATTTTCAAAATTAAAGAGGGCTAGTTAGAATTAGGAAGAAATTCTTTACACTGAGGCTGGTGAGGCACAGGTTTTCCAGAAAAGCTGTAGATACCTCATCCCTGGAAGTGTTCAAGGCCAGGCTGGATGGAGCTCTGAGCAACCTGCTCTAATGAAAGGTGTCCCTGCCCAGAGAAGAGGGGTTGGAACTAGATGATCTTTAAGGTCCTGTCCAACCCAGGCTGTTCTATCATTTGCGTACTCACTCTGCCTACTATGGATAGAATAGCAAATAAAACCAGTAAGCAATAGTAGAGAAAGTAATAAGCAGTTCCTCCTGGCTGAAACTTCATAGATATACTAATACCTGGGGAATAATAGATAAAATTTTGTTTCTTTGGACAAAGACTGTCTGAAATGCCACTGGCTTATGGGCATTTTGACTTTAGAAAGGATATAACAAGTAAGTTAGACGTTTTCTACATCAACAAAAACAATCTTGGTTTTTCCCCTTATCCACATTTCCATTTAAGACAGAGCTTTTAAAATCTAAATTAAATATTTAATTGGTAATTGCAAAATACTTTAAAAATTATCTGAAAGTGATACTATTGTAATAGAAGTACATTTATGCACCAAGTTTTCAGTAATTTATTTATACAACTTGCATTACTAAATACATTATATTGTGCTTATAATATTGTAGGGACAAGTTTCTCTAGCTGATTTTAGTGGGGAAGCAATTTTTATACAGGTGAATACAGCAGCAACATAACAAAGACAAGTGGATGAGTTACATGTCCTGATGACCTTCTTTATTATTATTAACAATCCTGGAGTCAGTTTTCAGTGGTAAATAATTCTAAATCTTTTATACGTGAACGGTGTGTAGATATGTTTTGTGTTTTTTTCCAGGAAGAATATTCCCCACTTCTAAGAAAATCTAGAAGATGAGTAATAGATGAGTTCTGTGAAATAATACATGGAGGCCCTTTCTCACTGCCCACAAGCCAGCAGCCCTGGTGCCACAGTGTTTGTGCTCAACCTCTCAAAAAGTAGTGCATTTCTGAAGTGCAACACAGAATCTTGAAGGAAGAAACACTAGCAGAACAATCACTGTCACCTCTCATATAATGAGAATATATAAAGGGAATATAAAGTATTTAACTTCCTACAAAAAGGCTGGCTTCTTTGGAACACCTACGGTGAGCCATACAGTGAAGCATTTGTAATAGTCAAACACAGAGGCTTAAGGTGTAGGGAAAGGAAATGGTCCATGAAAGAGTGGTCTACAGAGTTAAATCCCTAAACTAGGCTCACCTTGCAGCCAATTTTGAAAACAGATTTCAGGTCAGGAAATAGTAGGGAATGAGTTTAAGTGAATGTCAAACCCACTAACCCTTCCCCACAAGAGGAGAAAAAGTAATTCATGAAATCAGCAAAGGATTAAGGCAATTTGGGTACCTCTACACAGCTAAAGAAAAGCAGTTCAGAATGTGCCCTTGGGCACTGGAACCGTGATAGTCCACACTCATTGATAATTACCTTTGGATTTTGTTTTAGACCCTCAGCTCACTTTTCAGGAAGCAACCATGGCCTGGGTCTAAGGATAATCCCCTACATGGACCACTCCCAAACAGTGGTATGTACAAGACCATCCCAAGTTCAGCATTCCCTATCCTACAAAGTCCAGGAATGTTATGCCTCTAAAGCCTCTCCACATAGTTTAGTTGTGTCATTCCTTCTCCTCCACAAGCACATAGAGACCTCTCCCTGATGGTCCACCGCTCTCTCCTGAAGACAATCAATAGAAAATAATTCGTAACCTCTGTGACAATGGCTGGAGATCAATACACATGTGCAAGTGCCCCCTGTCCAGAATAGAATGTCTCAGGCTGTTCCAAGTGTCCGTCAACAGAAAGCCCTCAACTGCAGCTGTTAAAACAACCAAGCACTGAAACAGGGCAGACACATAGTTTTCATCAGAGAGTTTCTATTGTTCAGCTGAAGAAGGTCAATGAGTCTGGCTTTAAATTGCTCTCTTGTCTTAAATAACCATTGCTAAGGCTATGTCTTCACTCAAGAATTAAAACTGTTTAAATTTTATTTATTTTCCTGGAGTCACCCATACTCACATAGTAGCCTTGCCATATTGCAACATTACACCCAAACTGATACCTGCACTAGTTCAATACATGGGTGGTATCACTACTATTTCCCTAAAAAATCAGTACAGGTACTAAAAGGGAAAGGGCATTTTCCAGATAGGATTTACCCATTCAAATACACTTGATTTTTGATTCAAAACAACCTTCAGGTGTCAGTGCAAAACCAGTCTTTTCTGTATAGCTCATTGGCAAAAGATAAGCAAAGAAATGGTTGGAAGGAACTCTGGTGGTGATTTGTTAGTAATTTTGATTAAATTTAGTATAGTCACATGGTTGCTGTTGCATTTTTATCCATGGATAATTATGGAGTCTGCTCATTTTATGAGATGTATTTTTAAGAGTTTATCAGTGGCTTGGGATGAGTGCTCTTTTGTTTAGTGATGTATAAATTTGAATAATAATAAATAACAAAGTGAAAGAGAATGAGGGAAAGGAGGAGACTGAAGTCTGGGAAGATGCTTTGCTATGTGTGTCTGCTGCATTTGATCACAGCATAGACGATACAGCAGTGGGCATTATAGAAAGCCCTAATATAAATCAGATTAGATAAATATTAATTGCCATATACTAACTGTGCACTTTACTGGAGTATATTGATGTTTTCAGTCAAAGGCTCATGATATTAGCATACATTTAATGATCAGTCACTTCCCTTTACAGAGTTCTAATGTTTTGTCAAGCAGACACCAGAAAACAAGACTGTGACAGTGCACTGTGACGCTGCCTTGCAGCAGCATATGGGTTCACTCTGGCTCTCCCCAGTGCTGCACCACGTTAGCCTCACACTGTGGGGCCCCACTGGGCTTTTCCATGGGGCAGCCCACACTGCAAACACCCTCCAGACTGACACTTTTCAATCAAAGACTGTGGTGGGAGAACTTGTTTTTGAGAGGGTGTACCACATCATTTCAGTAGTATAACAGCAGCTAAACATTGTGCTGTTGAGGAAGTTTATGATTTTGTTGTTTCACTGGTAGCTTCACTTACTGGCTTTTGCACTCACCTTCAAAGACAGAGACAGGACTTCCGCTCTCACATATTAAAGAAGTATTAATAGAAAATTTTCATATTCAGAATGAAACAAACAACTGCATTCACCACCCCAAGTTAAATTAGGAGGGTGATTTGAAGTTAACCATCGATGTTACAATAATATTGACCTGAGCAATTTTGATGTGCTAAAAAACCTTCTTCCTCATACAAAAATTCAAAGATAATAAGGTATGCAAAAATGAAAAAAAGTCGAAATGGATCAGATAACTTTGAGGAACCTCTCCCCCATCCTTATGTGAAAATGACATTAAACCAAGACATTCTTATGGAAAAGCTTGACTTTGATAAAACTACTTTTGCCACTGGTAAAAGAACTTGTAGGGAATCTTTCTCATGATTAATGTAAACCAGTAACAAGGTGTTCTCTTTCAGGTTATGGTGGTATATTTGAAAAAAGTTTTATTTCTTTTAGGGCAGTATGAGGCAAAGTGTTCTGTGACTGTGTTGTAGTATCACTCAGCACAATTAACTCGTGCACTAATGAGTGCGTATGTCAGGCATTTATTTGGGGTTTGTTATGTTATGGACTTGTGCTATGGGTCTGTGTTTCATACCAGAGGAGTGCAAGCTGTGTTTCACTGCTGTTGCATGTGTTTCACTGTGGTTGTTTGGCTGTAGGTGCTCCTGTCTGGTCCAGGGTGGGCACCCAGCTGTGGTGAGCAGCACCAGCACAGCACCGTCTGTGAGGCTGAGTACAGCCTGCTTCTGCTTTTATGTATAAACATGCAACATGCCACCACACTTTGTGGCTGTGCTGAACGGCTTTAATATATGTTATGACAGCGCCTGTATTGTGCTCAGTATTATTGCTGCTCACTCCATACTGTAGGCATGAATTTAGCTGTGTGATTATGCTATAATATCACTGTGCTACGCGTTGCCCAGTTGTGCCAGGCTTACATTGTGTGCTGTGTATTATAATAATGTTGACAGCGCTGAATAGCAGCGCTCGGCACTTTGCAGCTCTGCTGTGTTCATGTGAGGTGGTGCTGGGGCTTTGTGTGGTGCGTTGCCAGGCTGGGCGAGGGTAGTATGGGGGGCTCCTCGCCTGCCTTATGGGATCATGCAGAATTAATGTTATGTAATCTGCACTTTGTGGTTTTCTTGCATTAATGCTGTGTGCTCTCTGCTGCTTGGTTGTGGGGTATTAATGTCGAAATCTTCCATGATCTACTGCCATGCGGTTGTGGTGTAGCCTCCGATAAAATCATGGCTTTCCTTAATAACACAGAGACAACAAAATGTATAGGAATTGTTGTATATTAAAAATGCAGCATAATTGTATAATTACAATATTTGCATCATGCTAAACAGATTGGCTGGGTTGTTTCAGATTCTTTAAAGTCAGGATGGCATCAGGCCTACAGTATTTCTAAACTGTTTTGCCTGTCTGCAGTTGTATAATGAAACACCACAAATTTTACCCAGTAATACTTGTACTTTCTAAGTGCTGCATTATGAGCATAAAATTACCAAATGTACTGAACACACTTACCAACACTGAAGTAAAATCCCTTCTCTCTCACCCACAAATTAAGTCTCCACAGATCCTTTTTTACAATGCTGAAGTGATAAATATATATATATTTATTTCTACAACCATTTTAAGAAATTAGAAGGAAACCCACACAGTAGTTTAGCAGTTAATTTACAACAGTACAGCCTCTCGAGGAAGTATGTAAAACAAACACACATCATTTATTTCCCTCATTTGAAATCCCTGCTCCCTGACACACAGACAGACAGACTCATACACACAGATCACTGCAGCCCAAATTGGACATCAGAGAAGAAACTAGGACTTCTTTGCTATCATCCATGATTGCCCTGAGGGTTGAGGAGTGGCCAATTTACAGCATGAATATAGTCTGGGGATACATGAATCATGAATCATGTTTGATGTATGGAAAGGCACAGTCATTCTGAAAGGCTGCAAATGCAGTCATCTGCTTTTTAAGTGAAAAAAAATGCTTGCAAAACAAAAACAACAACAAAATCGGAGAGATGAAATACCTGGGAAATATTATTTAAAAGACACCATCTTTTGCTTTTTTTTTTTTTTTTTTTTATTNTTGGGTTGGAAGGGGTTACTTCATTATGCAGCAAATTAGAAAATTCATAATTTATCATTGCACCCAGTCGAAATGCCACCCAACTGAGTCGCACCCCTGTGAAAACCATCACATAGTAACAAACTGTCAAAGCCTGCTGCAGCCGACGGGCAAAATTAATATGCAAATGTATGCAAGAAATTAAAAAGCAGAATTACCCAGGCAAATGAGGTAGCTATACTTGAATTGTTAGAATTATGAATAATTACTGCGAATTTTCTGCTCCTAATATAACTTGTTTTTTGATAAACAAAGACTTAATTATCGAGATGCGCTGGAGAATTTCCGTGGCGCTCATTAATCTTGCAAAAAAAACAAGTCCCTGGTGCCCAAACCGTAATGAAGAGCGCGTGCCCTGAATCTTCAGAAAGATCAGAGGCACCAGGGTGCCAGGGCTGGAGAAAAAAAATGACAGTGCCAATGTCCCCTCCTGTACCCTGGAGTGTCATAACGTCTTCCACTAACTATCAAAGGGACTTATTTATGCCAGCAGCTGAGCTATAAGTCCAATTTACGATGCCTTAAGCAGTGGTGAAATGATCTGTTGATGTGCTATGGAAATGCCATCTTGCAGTAGCTCGATTTGGTCCCAGTGATACCAACACGATGAGGACCCTCCGCTCCTCTGCTAATGGATGCAGCATGACAGACCATAATACACAAGAGGGACAATCTTTTAGGACCAGTCTCAATGGTCCTCCATTAATCTTGGTTCTGCAGCACTGTGGTGTCCATGGGAACAAGGGCATTATCATAAGCACTGGTTTTAAATGTTCCCATTAGGGATTGCAACACAGAGGAGAGATGCATGGGGTGAGAGGGCTAGGGGAGACAGTCCACTATTAGTTTACACTGTTTTTTATGACCTGGATTCGAACCATAATGGGTGGCTCAGAGAATTTTCTCTTCCTAAATAACATAAAGAAAACAACAAAGGAGGAGGCAGCTAAGTGTACAGCGCAGTGCAATGCTGCATGTTCGTCTTCTGTTTTTACAGCTAGAAAATCAGCTTGGCCCTGGTGGGCTGAGATAATTTACCATGAGAAAGCAAAGGGAAAATAACCCCAGGTACTCTCAGCACAGACCAAATCGAACCCGCTGTGAGCTTATTATTACTTAAAAACTGGCATCTAAGTGGAAATGACTGACTCTCTGTCATTATCCCTATTACCACCATGATAAACCCAGGCAGATGATAAGGCAAAATTACAAAACATCAGTTCTGGAGCTCGAAGGCTACTTCAGAAGCTCAATGCAGACTGCGTTTTCAAATGCTTCCTTCTCTACGCTCAAGTCCCCAAATTTCCTGATGCCTTGACAGAACTATTTCACTGCATAGGCAAATTGTCACCTTTTAAACCAGGGCATCTGTCACTTTTATACAAGGGTCTTCCACTCAGTCATTCTCACTCTTAATCCTCCAATTTCTCTACACATACAGAGCAGCTATAGCACCGTAACGTTTGAAATTTCACTCTCACAGCCTGCATTACCCTCAGAAAAGGGAAGGATGACAACTGCTTCAAAACTGACAGAAAGGACACCCCTCCTGATCGCTGGGCTTTATTTTTCAATCAGTGGGGAGGGCAACTTGCCTGGGGGGAAAGGTACTTCAGAGTGAGAAGAGCGGAGTGAAGGGAGAGTACAAAACGGTTCTTCCAATATCTTCCACTCTCCTCTCACCCTTCACAATTGTATGGCCAAGAGAAGTGCATTTTGCCCACAAGTTCCTGCAGTCCCCTTCCGCAGCCTCTCCCTACAGAGGGGGTGATGGACACACTGGCATGGAGTGCTGCCAACTTGTCCAGCAGCTTCTCCCTCATGCAACAGAGATGAAGGGGACCCAGAAAGCAAAGTGTTGCCTAGGTCTGAGCATGTTACATCTGGCTTAGCAGGCTGATAATTCCCTTCACTGGTTGTCTGTTAAAAAGGGGGTTTATTACAAAAGGAGCAGCAATTCTGTCTGACATGGCTGCCTACCTTCATGCTGCTCAGCAAGCAGGACAGCTGCTAAAGTTCTTACCAGTACAAACTTTCCATTTCCTCCGAGGGATGGGGGAGTTTAGCTTTCCAGTCCCACTAGTACCAAGACAAAGTTCATATAAATCATTCCCCAGTTACATGTAAGTGGTGTCATAGCCCTCGTAATGACTTTTAATGTCCTGGGCTGAGTGGAGCACCTGTTGGGGCAGTGCCCCAGATCCCACAACCTGATGATGTGGTGCTACCAAAGTAGCTGTCATTTCCCTCTGTTTCAGATCATCAGATAAGCAGGATCATGCACTTTTTGACTCTAAAACCTTCTTTTCAGCTAATGGCCACAGTGTAAGTCTCAACATTTTATGGTGATGAAACCTTAGAAGCGCTAATCCCATGTGGTATCAGCTCGTGAAAAGAAACAAAATTTTCTTCAAGATGGGTTTCTTGTTTTACCAGACCCTTCGGTATATATCTCTGACTTTTTTCTCCACCTCCTTCCTGCACATGCATTTAATCATTTACAGCAGAACATGGTGTTTGAAATTAAACTTCTTTTTCTTCTGTTATAGAGTTGGAAAAACCACCACAAAAACTGCTGATTATGTTGGGAGAGACAATTTACCTGTCTAAGAAGTCAGAAAAAAGTTACAGGAAAGGAAAACAATTTGCACACAGCAAAGTGCTTGTGACAAAGTGAAAATCTACCCTACTATGGAGTTCATACAGCAGCTGCAGGGAAATGGAGCTGGAGTGAGGAGAATGGGTTGTCCAATAGTTACTCCAACAAGGGACACAATAAATCCTAGCTCAGAATCCACCTAGGCCTAGTAAGACTTTGCATTTGCAATTGTTTATTACTTTTAGTCATATTTTATACAACAGAAACTGACAGGAAGAAAGGCTTCAGTAATTCACTGGAAGTCACTGTCACAACAATTTTTTGGCCTGTTATTAGAGGTTCAAGCCTCAGGCTGACTCTGTCCCAGGCATCACACTAAAAAAGGTAGAAGATATACGAATCTGCAAGATAGAAATAGTCATTATCTGTGGCCAAAGAGTGCATGGTTTAGATTTTTTACAACCAGTCTTTGCTCTTAGTGAACTGGAATTAGGATACCAAACATCCCCTGCAAAGGCTTGAGGCACCAGCTGCAAAGAGAACTCCTGTCCTCTTTCCCATAGTCAACATATCAGCAAAAGATCTACATTTTTTTTTTTTTTCATGTGTGTATTCATGCAGATATATATATGAATGTATATTGCAGATACGGGTGCACAAGGAAGGATGGACAGAGAAGATAGAAGAGGGCTTCTCAAAACATTTGTAGCACATTTGCAAGCCACTGCAATGTGACCTGGCTGAAAAATCAGAGGAATTACTTTCCAGTAGAAGAGACTGAGATTGTAAGAAGATAAGCAAAGGTTTCAGGTCCATATGGACAGGTCACCACCCAGGTTTATACAACTCAAGACTCTCAAATAAATGTTTTCAATCCAGGCCAGTGTGCTACTGTGGCAGAGCAGCACACACACCATGTGCACCTTTCTGACACAACAGTTGTTCAGTTTGCTACACAAATCCCAAGGGAGACTAATAATTTACTGTATTTAAATAACAAATATTTCTGGGTAGAAAAACTGTGCTTCTAGTTGTCAGCTTGAGGGTCTTTACAGTGCTGAAAAGGAGGAAAAGTATACTTAAATTATTCCTAGTGACCCACATACCACAAAACATCTGCTGACAATGTGGTTGGCTTCCTGCCCAAGTTCAACTATGAGCTGTCTCCAGCTGATCATCTTTGCCCTCATGATAATCCAGAGAGTCCACAGCAAGCAAAGGGAGATAGTCAGGGATGCAAAAAGCAATTTGACCAGTTGAATAAGCATGAACTTGCATAAACATGAGCACATACCTCTAACATAAATCTGACCTTTTAAGAAAAAAAAATATAGTGTTCAGATTACGATTCTTTAGGTAAGCAGAACTCATTTGTCTTTAGCATTGTCCTTTGTGTTTGAAAAAATTGTGCTGTTTAAAATTTTAGGTCTTAGAGACATGCATGTACAAAATGATTAGACAAAGCACTGTAAACCAATAAAAAGCACCAAGAAACACCTTTTGTACTATCAAGTTCCAACATGGTATTTAGTACAGAATTATCCTGTTTGCAGAGATAGAAACAATATTTCTAGAAGCATTTGTGCCGAAAGACCAGCCAGCGGGGAAGAAGACCACCCTGAATAAACAGAGACCTATAGCTGGAGCCCAGGAAAAACAGGAGAGTTTATGTCTTTTAGAAACAGGTAGGCCACTCAGGAAGACTACAGAGAGGTTGTGAGGCTATGCAGAGCATAAATTAGAAGAAACAAAGTCAACTAGAACTCATTCTGGCCACTGCTGTAGAAGACAATTAATTTTTTTTTAATGAATGTATTAACAACAAAAGGAGGGCTAAGAAGAATCTCCATCCTTTATTGGATATGGGGGAGAAACGTGAAGAGGAAAAGGCTCTGGTATTTAATGACTCTGTCTCAGTCTTTAATAGTTTTGTTTCCTGTGGGTTTTGGGTGGTGGAATCTGTGTGCTATTGGGGAGGCTAGCTTTGGATGAAGTTATTGTTGGTTTTCTTATATTTGTACATATATGTATTGTAACTTTCCTGTAAATATACATACATAGTTTTTTCCAGTTTCAGGGTTTTTTCCTTCCCTCCTTTCACTGGGACCAGCGTGAGTCTTGGGGGGGTTTAGCATTTTGCCAAAGTCGAACGTACGACATCAACTTGGAAGTGTTAGTTTTATGGTTGGACTCAATGATCTTATAGGTCTTTTCCAATGCCAATGATTCTATTTGATTCTTTGTTCCTACAGTCAGGTATTCATTTTCCTTTTTAAATGCATCAAACTGCTTAGAGCACAGCCATAGTTATACCTGATATTGGTCAAATTAATAATCATTCATTTGTGATCATAAGGGGGTTTTATTGCACCTTATAAAATGTAAGAAACCATGTCATGCAATTCAGAAAACCATACAGCAGTCTCTCATTTTAGTGTTACCAACAGAGAGTACTTGTTATTCTGCTGCACTTTTTATTAGTATCAGTATGACTATTGTTTCTGCTCAGTAAAGGCCAAAGGATACTGTGATTCAAGGGGAGGAGAGAGTGCTCAGTCACCTCTCATTACAGTCTTTTCTGGCCCAACAGAAAGCCTTGATGATTCCCCTGAAATTACTGAACAGAAGTGCCTGTACTTGGGTGAGGGCTTGTTACACACAAACTGTTGGGATGATTTAAAATACAAGTATATAGAAATGTAACAGAAAAATGTAACAGCAAGCGACAGAAAACATGATCCCTTAGGTGCCGTAGCTGCAGGCTTAGTGACAGATGATGCTGCAAAATGGCTTCAAGATGGGTTATTTACAAAATTGTTTTATGAGAATTTTACACTGCTAATCACAAGGCTCTAATAATAAGTCTTCCTTTATTAATTGAAATCTAAGCACCAGCTCACATTTTCACATTGTCTTTGCTAAAGTCCGTTAGAAACTTTTAATATTCCTTTTCCATTTCTAAACCTGACTTCACATCTGACAGTTTCAGAATTGCCTTAGCCCTTCTGAATATACTAGACACGGAACTCCTAATTTGATTAATTCTAATAATTTTTAGTCATTAGTAGTTTTTATCATATATTGGTACAGCAGATTAAATATTATTTATAGCTTTAATTTGCATCCTGTTTGGATTGCACCATCACATGGCTAACTTGGCTATCATTATTATCATATTGTTCTATACTGCTCCTAAAATTAAAATCCATTCTTGTCTTTAAGTGTTTTATTGTACTTGTCTTTCTTGCTTTGCATTGCATAGTCCATGATTAATTCTGTTAGCCAAGTGCATATGGCCTACTTGGCTATCATCCATTATCTTCATCACTGTTGCCTCAAAATGAGCACTTTATTATTACCTTTTTCATCTTTCCAATTACCAGATGTGCTTTTGCATTCCCATACTTTTCCTCCTAGACTGAGATCTACATTTAGAGTTAAGTCCCAGCTCATTAGTCATTGAAGATTAAGTGATTTTTTTTTCCTGGCTAAATACAGAAAATTTGAGGGTCAGTTCCAGTATTATAGAAATAGGCGACTTCTGAAAAACAGAAAAAAAAAGTCTGGTTGTTCCTCTAGAAAGAAAGCTTCATTTATTATCAGAAAAATTGGTAGTTTGGTAGAGAACCAGATTTAGATAAAAGAAAAATTCCCTCTGCAGCTCCTGTAGCTATATTTGATTCAAGTATCTTCTGAAGTCTCAGAAATCTTATCTAAGCTGAGGTTTGCCCATAACTGCCTATCCTATAACTGTGATTCCCTGGAATGTGTCCCCTACCCAACCCTCAATTAAATAAATAAATAAATAGAAGCAAAAACTGAAAAGGTTATGAGCAAAGTCTACAAAGGGCTGGCAGCAGCATCTTTCATGGTAAAGGTCCCTTGCAAGGTTTCCATCCTATTTTTCAGGTTCAGACAATACAATGTCTGGTTCAGTGTGCCAACACCTGGACATTTCTCTGACTGCGTTCAAACCCCTAAACATGCAACGTTCATTTAACCACAAGGTTAGCTGAGCTAAATGTGGCATACAGTAACAAAGCTTGAAAAAGTAAGTATAACATCTTCTATTTGGCTCATTTCATTCATATAATTTAAAGAAAAACACCTACCTATCCACCTAACACCTCAGTCCACTCTGGTATTATTTCTCTAATCATCTTAAATACAGTTAGAATATTAATTTTTTTGGTAGATATTTTTATCATCCCATTATTACACATTAAAAAAAAAAATCACTAGAGAAACATTTCATATAATGCCACAAACTCTTCTTAAGACATCGATATTTCTAAATGCCTCTGATTTTTTTTATATATAAGGTTTTAGATTAAAAAATAGAAATGAAATAAGGGAATATCTCACTCTTAAACCTTTGTACTGTAGATCTGTTTCTAGGCAAGAACCTTCTCATTGCCCACAAAGCAATGCTGGAACCAGACCTGTGCATGACCTGGGGATACATAAGGGAAATGTTATAAGATAAGTAAGAGAGGAAGCTGGCAGACAAAAACACTCTAGCTTCTGTTTTCTGACCTAAGTATGCTGCTTTGGGCATTTTAGAAAAATCTGCTAATAATCACTATGAAGAAGAAAGAAAACATTACAACAGGAAAAAAATTCCATAAAAGAGTGGGAGAACATAGGCTGAAATGTTCAGAAATTATTAGGGCTACAAGTTTCAAATCTCTCCCAATATTCTGATTTTCAAGCTTGGCTGCCTGAATAAAGGCAAGCAGAGCACCAAAAATTGAGGTACCCTGGTTCACCTTTGAAAGTTGTACAGTCCAGGGTAGGTCAAAGGAACAGCTGAAATGCTAACACGTACAAAAAAACTTGCAAGGTTCTTTAGTGCTCTGGTATTTAGCACAAGCTTTTAAAAGCATTTTTGGAGACTTAATTGTTCAAGTAGCACTGTATAATTATCCCATTTTATGCTGACCACAGCCTATGAAGGTCATATTCTTTAAATTGTCCCTCGTTGAGTGACTCAGAATTGAGGCTACCTTCTTCCCCTAAAGAAAAAGCTTCGCTCCTTAGGCAAATTCTTGTCCTTGATCTCTCCAGATCTGATGTTTATACCTTTATGCCTCTCTATAGCCTCTTACTCCAGGCATAATGACATTTACTTCAACAGAGCTCTGCCCAAGTGTTGTGCCGCAGTGACATATCCAGACTTGGTTCTTCTGTGCCTGCAGAAGTAAAAGATGTCCCATATGTATTAAGATGACAGGGCAATGTGTTGAAAACTTTTACATATGAAGAATCTTCAGATACTAGATCAAAAGAGATTGCAGAAATGATAAATGTCATTTATACACTGGCAGGTTAATATCATGGCAATGTCTGGATTTTCATCTAAACATCACCGGGAAAAGTTTGACAAGTCTGGGATAGTATGGCATGGCTATTTCTCTCATTTGGGCTGATATTTGCTTGATCTGCTCTTACCTTAATAAGTTTGCTTTGAGCAGAAGAGCAACTCTGCATCTTTCCTTCTGGCAAAAGATACACAAAATACCTTTTTATCTCATTCTTCTGCAGGAATTTGAAACTTGTTATTGCTAAAATATCCTCTCTATCTTTTGGTACTGTGATTGTACTAGCAATGGCAGCTTGCCTTTGATAACCCTTTGTTCTGAAGTTTTAGTAAAAATGTGTCTGGATACAAAACTTTGTCATATTATAGTTTGAAGATTTTATGATAGCAAAAAGTGGAGTGTGTCTCGAGCATTTATAATGGAGAAAAGCTAAGTGATAAAGTGCACCTTTAACATAATGACAGTAATTCAGTCTCAGACAGTGAACGTTATTATTCTTTCTTTTAAAGACTAAAATCAGTCAATTGAAATGACAATTATGATAATTTTTATGTAATGAAGATTATTTTGAAACAAAAATCTTTTCTGTTGTGTGTGCCTGTGAATGTGTGTGTATTTCTTGGACCCAAGTACAATCTCAAAACAATGTTTGGCTGGAAATTCTGTGCAAATATAAAAGTATTTTCTAACCATTCTGCTGGTTTCAGTTGATATTTAGTGTAAACTGATTTCTTAATAAACAAATTAATCATAGACTCATTAAAATAGAAAAACATCTCCAAGATCATCTATAAAGGTGCTTTGGTGAAATACTCTGAGCATACAGCTCGGAGAAACAGGCAGCCTTATAAAAGTGGTTAGTTTGAGCAATCTTAGAATACGACATGATACTTCCTCCCCTAAGCACCCAGTGCCTTTACCCTGTGTTTTATCTTAACTTTCTAAAGGACGATGCTGTGAGCTTCTAACAAACCACATAGATTGTTAATAGCGAGTAATAGTTCCAGCAAACATTATTCTGACTAGGAGCCAGTCTATGATAGGTGGCCTGTCACAGTTATCTGAGTTGAAAGAGAATATAGTGATCATCTGAATTTAGTTCTTACATGGGATAAATTTTCAAAGAAGTCTAAGGGGGCTAGGCACCTAATCTTACAAAGCTACAACTAAAGTAATAATTTTTCTTGGTGTCCTTTATAAAACTCGTTCAGTTTTAACAAACCAAGGCACTCAGGAACATTGTGAAGCAGAAGTAAAATTACACAAAAGCCACAACAAAGACACACACATACAGGGAGTTCAAATGAAAAGGAAGATAAGGAAAAGATTTGCTGAGGCAATGGGTGTGATAAAGCAGGGAATAAGTACAAAATGTCCACAAGCCACATACTTCTGTATTCTGATGTGAATGCTATACAGAGCTCCCCCCTATGAAACAGTTCTAATCTAAAGTATAGAAAATATTAGTATTAAGATTACAAAACACATTGGAGACCTACAAGTATACTTTAATCAAACAAGGTGCTTGCTTGTTACCAGAATGTAGCTACACATTTTGCATATTACTTTCTGCCTCAATTGTTCTGAGCCTCATAATGATACACCTTACCCACATCTGCGAAACACTTTTTAGGAAAATTGATATGTAAGTACTGGTAAATATTTGAGCTTTTCTCCTTTCCATTGCTCAGTTCATTTCAAAATAGAGAACTAATGGTGAACCTCACAGAAAATCCCCAAGAGATTTCCTTCAGCCAGGTGACAGTTTACCTGTAGTGTTTAGCAATGATATAGGATGCATTTCTTCTATGTCGAGGGATGGTAATTAGAATCAGGTGAATTTGTATTTTGTTTGCAGAGCTTTATACATGTGAATTACCCTAAAAGTGGAGTTCATATTAATAAAGCTGGTTATTTCTGGCTAATAAAGATGGTTATTTCTTCTTAGACCTGACCTAGTTCTAATAATTTGCCATTCAAAAGACACAGAACTTAGATCTTTGCAGGAAGTTGTTACAATTCACTGTGAACAGTGCCCTAAAAGGCTTGCCGTATGCAGTCAAATACATTGGCACAGTAGGGAAATATGATCTTTTCTAAGGCTATGATTCTAATCATTTCATCTAGTCCCTTGTCCAAATATAATATGCATTGGCACAAAGTTAATTTAATTTTTTTTAATCCCTGCAACAGTACAAAAACCCATGACAAAGCAGGGTGTCGAACATGTGCTTTTAGGAAGTCCTTCATTGCCTGTTAATTGTGCATTGCAATTGTGTCAAAGTGATCTAGATGACATTGCTCTGCTGACTGTTTTGTAGTGATGTTTAATAGCTGGAAGGCCAAATGCAGTACCTGGCATTCACTTTAAATATGCCTTAGATATTGAGTACAGTTTCACATCATGAAACACACTTCAGTCATGAACAGCTGATGGTACCCTTAAACACACTCTTGTTTCCTGTGTTTTTTAAAATGCCTTGGCCCTGATCCTGCCAGCAAACTTCACCTTTCCTCTGTATGAGTCCCTAATTTAGTAGTGAGGACTTCATCTGGGAAGTTTGCCAAGGTGCCTTCTCAGATTCATCCATTGCAGAACAATGGCCTCAGAACTAGCTGAAATTGTTGGGCAGATTTTCAAAATTTTGTCTAAATCCTACAGGTCAAACTCTGCCCTGGTTCTTACATCAGCACTCACACAAGAGAACTCAACTGGCTGTCCTTCTCCGGCTCCTCCCTCCACTCTTCTTGAAGAAAAGGAAAAAAGCATATCTTTTTGCCACTCCAGGGATCTGCATCTTACCTCAAGGTCTGACAGAAGAGATCCACAAGAGCAGAGTGAATAATTTTCCTTTTTTCCACCCTTATCTGGTGACTAATACAAATGCTGAGAGCCTCAGAGACACACATGTGCTCAGCAGTTGTTTGAGTGGGAGTCAGGTGCTCAAAGTCACCAGCAATCCAAGCCCACATACTCTCCCAACATTTTTTCCTTAAGGCTCCTTGCAAACGTTAATTATTCCTCACAACATTCCTGAGAGGTATCCCTATCCCTATGGTCCTGAAGGGAAAACTAAGAGAGATAATTAGAGCCTTGTAATGAAGTAACATCAGATGACCTGGAGCCCAATCTGCTATCTGGGTCAATAGACAATGTCCTTGAACTGACTAATTGGAGGCACCTAATTGTATTAACACACAAAAGCAGCAATTCACAGTGGCAAAGAAGAAATCACCCAGCAGTCCTTCCCTCTTAGAAAATTACGTCACCTCAGGGCTCTGATTCATGATCCCTGTCAAATTTAACTGTGCCAACTAAAGAAACTGCTGCTGACTACTCCTGTCACAGCTAAATCTGAACGCCCCTACTAAGGAATGAGACAGCAAATATTCTCCCTTATTAAAGATAAAATACAGCATTGCACATTATCTTGGAAAAACATTGTAAGCCCAAGACTGAAAGGGGGCAATATGTTACTTTCAGCATGTGCACGAAGATGGAACATATCACTGCCCATTTCTGCCTCAGTTTCTCTCTTTATTGAGGAAAGTGTTAGAACAGGACTTTAATAAGTAACTAAATGTTCAACTGCATCCTGAGTTGATGGGCTGAACGCTGGCTGATCATACAAAGCAGTTTTGAAATTCCAACCTGGAAGTCAATACATTTTTGGGGAAAAGAGGACACGTCACTGTCATGCTTAAGACTAACTACTACTAGAACTGATTTAAATCATTTTGGCTGAGATAAGTGGATTTTAATTTAGAAATTCTATCAGAGTTTATTTCTTTGCTGTTATTTTTTACTAAACAAATCTAGTTTATCAATGCAAAAGCTCTAATATTTCCATGGCAAATGTCAGCAAGTTTAAATTTTGACCAAATGAAAAGGTTTTGAAATTGAATTCTGCATAAACTTGTATTTTGATTTTTTTTGAACCATTCTGTTCTGTGGAGAAAGATTGCAATTGCTTGAAGGGTAAAATTCACCAAATAGTTCTTGACAATAATTAAATGAATTCTCCTATAGGGAATATTGGTTCCATTACTACATATTTAATGTTGGAAAAAATCTTTTTAGCCTCACATGTTTAGGATTTAGGTTTTTCAATTGTTTCGCCTTCGTCCCCCACATATTATTGCTGTCTCACAAGTTGATGTGTATTTTATGGCTTTGGAAAAATATTTAGGGACACTCCAAAGAAAGAAAAAAAAAATCAACAAAAAAACCCCCAAAACTCAAATATTACTATCTGTCTCGTAGGCTGAAATACAAAGCAATTGCATTTCATCAGAAATACCTGCTTTTCCTCCCCTATTCCAAGCACTCCTCAGCATAGAAATTCTATTTGAAAATTTAGACAAGCACTACATTCTGTAATCCTGAGTTTTAACAGAGTAATGCAATGAATTTCAGATGCATCAGCATAAACATGAGTGCAGATCGCCAGGGTTTGTGTGCAGCTACATCCATTCTTCAAACTTTTTTTAACCTACCTTGTGGCTAATGACCTCAGGTGGGAATATGAGAGTATTGCATTTTAAAAGCAGGAAACTTACAGGCAGAAGCCAAATGCAGGTTTTCTGCTGTTTTATATCCTCTGAAGAGACAGACCAAATTCAGATACTTAATCAAAACACCTTCAATTTATTTTTGCTAGAGTTGGACTCAACAGAACAACAATTGCTTTTTGATTCTCTATCACAAAACTCTGACAAAAGCAAAACACAGTGTTGGACACTGACTTCTAAAACCCTACAGAGACTGAGTATTCTGCAATTGATCTGTGCTCTTTCAGAGAGATCTTTTCTTTGTGTTCACCTTGACACCACAGCCCTGCCTGAGACAACTGGAGGGAGGGATCCACACTCACTGTTCTAGTAGCATCTCTCATTGCAGGGGCCCACAGACACACTAACCTCAGGAGGACCCAGAGCTTCTAAAGAATACCAGCTCCCACAAGCAAGCTCAAGGCCAATGACTACTAACGGTCAGCTTCATCTGTTTTTCTTCTGCTAAACTTTGAAAACCCAAGAAACTGTTGTTTTCAGGTTGCTCTGAGACCAGATGTCTTTTAGGTTATGGGCATTGGGAAATAACTCTCTGATTGAAAGAACACCATCAAAGATAATAAATTGATATTTTATTAAAAATAGTAATAAAAATCACTTACATAATTTTGCATTTCCATACACTTAAAGAATGTCAATTTATTGAAAAAAATAGCAGTCCACTTACATCCAACAAAGTGAGCCAATAATAATGATGTATTTTACAATGTATGAACTTTGCCATGTGCTGTACAGGTATCAAAAAATCAATACAACTAAATTGACAAGTTTGTCAATGATTGAAATTAATTTCCTTTTTTGTGGTACTTCGCTAAACTGAATTCCGTAGTGTCATATTAATTAACATCCTTCTCCAACGGTCTGTATAGATGGAAAACAACCGGGTTATCTCTGGGCACATTCAGTGCAAAGTTTGTATTATATGCAGATAAAAACAGTGGAAGGTATTCATATGCAGCCACAAATTATTTACTTACTAATTTATTTACAAAGGTTCTTTGAAGTAATCAAGGTTAAAATTTCCAAAAGATACCAGACATGATGGATTCTGAGCTGGACTTTCAGGACCCAATGTTTTCTGAAAATATATATGACATTCCGAAAACTCTGCCTCTGTCTGATGCAGAATTACAGTCTTTGACCAGAAGCAGGCCATAAGACCTAGTAACTCATGTATAAAGTAACTAGCACACTGCCTAAACTGGGTATCTGTGTCTCATGGAACTCAGAGAATCAAAAAGTCTAGGAACAAAACTTAAACAGGGTCATAGGGAAAAGTCCTTCACAGTCTCTGAATATAAACTCATGGAGATGCTCCATTTAACATTGAGTTTAGACGTAAGCTGAAGTTTAGAGGGCTGGACTGCCAGTGTTATGAAACACTATGAAGGTGAAAGAGATCAGGTTTCAGGTGTTTGTTGGTTTTTGTTTTGTTTTTTTTTCCTATTTATATTACAGACAACACGGAATATGGTGTTTTTTTCAGAGTAAATATTTTGTCATTTTCAACTATGCAGCTGAAATCAAGCAGCTGGATCAGAGAGATCCTCTGAGACAGGTGCTAAGGGCCATGTTTTTCACCTTGGTCTTTTGGGCCATGCCCTTAATTGGAGCTTAGTGTCCCATTAATGATTATGCCTCCTGGGATTTTTATGACCATTTCAGAATTGCAGTTTCTGCCTAATGTACTGCTGAACAACAAAGAGTCCTTGTAGTCATATCCCAAAGGCCCCCCTATTAAATATACAGCAGTTCTCAATTAACCTGACGTTTAAAAACCACAACAGCTCTAAAGGCTATCTGCTTTGCAAAGTCCCTGGTCTAAACTGATAGCATTTAATTGTCCCCTAATGCAATTCTGTCCATATGCAAAGACCAGCTTGCGTGTGACATTGGTAGTTGACTTGTGCACTGTTGTGACCAGGCTAACCGATTTCTGTATCCATAAGTATCAGTTTCAAAGCATTGGGATACTGAAATTAACCTTGATTGTATCTCAGAGTTCACAGTATCTACCGATTAAAGAGTAAACATGAGTTCCTATGATGTTTAAGCCACTGCAGGAATTATATGTCACAGCATTTTCTGTGAAATCAGGAGGGTGGATATGAAAAAGAACATGATAAATTCCCTAATTGCAGCAGCAGTGTAGAAAGACATTCTCAGAAAAGTGGGTTCTACCACCGTTCTGAAACACCTGTGACAAGACAAATTTTATGAAAGAAGGGCAATTATTTAACCACAAAAATACCCAGACAACTATACTACAAAGTCAGCTTGCCAAGGTAAAATTGGGTTTTCAGTAAGGAAACTTAGGCAAATTATTAATATTCTAACATACTTTAAAAAGATATTTTCTAATCATCCTAGTATACTTTCTCCAACCTCAGTTTCACAAAGGGCTGGTGACATAGCCAGAAAGAAGTATATTTCCTGCTGATCCTCTGAATTTACTCAAATGAGCAGAGATAGAATATATAAGGACTGCACAAGCTCAAAATAAATGGCTCAGCACCAAATATATATTTGCACACGCTTAGTAGAGGAAACTAAAAGCTTTCCCTTGTTTCTTACCTGAATTTCTGAGTTTTAGGCTACTAGCATGCTTCTAAGGTGCCTTCATTGCTGGCTGCTTCTCCATTTCTATTGGAAAACTGTATAAATGGTAAGAAAAATATGGTTCCCTGAAAAAAAGCAGAACAGAGCAATGTTTGTAAAGTTATGGGAGAGGAAAAAATAGCAAAGAAAAAAATCTAGGCCCATGTTTTACCCACACCTCTATCATTCACCAGCACCTGGGCTTTCTGTCTACCTACTGCTGAAAAACTTCCTCCAAGCTTTCAATGATCAAAGAAAAAATTAAAAAACTGAGAGTTTTAGTAAAAACTAAACCAACCAACAAAACAAACAAAAAAACCCAAACCATGAAACTTATCCTGTAGGAATACAATTTGTTTTCAGACAGATTTTCAGCAAAACAACTACCAAGTAGTCTGTCAAGAGAGAGGCAAGCCTGGTGGCCTGGTCACTGTAGAGAGTGTCTGGAGGTAGCAGATCAGAGCAATAGTTTCTTGTGTAAGCCCAATGCCAAAACCACCAGCTGCTAGAAGAACATTAGGATTGCAAACTTTGATTTCCTTAAAAATACAAATTTAGTTCTTGCTAGTAAAGTGTAAGTTTGAAGAAGTATGCTAAGGGAAGCAGATATTGGAGGGGTGAGAGGGAGCAGAAATGACATTAGTTCTGAGCTGTGATCTGGTACATTTCTATGAATAGAATAACTTTGAAATTCATTTCACTAAATAATCCCTTCCAGCCAATAGCTTCTGAGTTCTGATTCATCATCCCAAAGCGTTAACAGATGATAAGGCTAATGCAAGGTTCTTTCCCATAAATAAGGTCCAGCTGAGTGCAGAGCGGTATAATTTGTTCTAGAGAAGGAAAGACCTAGGCTGACCATACAGAATGGAACGTTACTCATCACTGATGGCTAGAAAGTGCTTCTTAATGAGAAGAGGAGCACAGGTAAAAGTTATCAATATCTTCAGGATCTTAAAAATGCAGAGAAGAGGGGAAGGCATATGCAATCCATGGTGTGCTCTCCCCAGGGGACATCTTGGAACTGGGGAAGTGTATGTCTGCTCTGCTCTTGCCCCATTTCCTTCCACTGCCCTCTTTCTTTTTCTCTTTTGCCCCTCCTTCTGCTACAAGTTATCTAACACTTTTGTATATGTTTATAGCTTGCTAATTTAATTAATAAACCTGGCAAGGAGATATACTGTTTAACATCTTTGTTGGTGACATTAACAGTGGGATAAAATGCACCCTCAGCAAGTTTGCCAGTGACACCGAGCTGTGTGGTACCACTGATATAATGGAGGGAAGAGATTCCAGCTGGAGGGACCTCGACAAGCTTGAGAGGTGGGCCTGTATGATCCTCATGAAGTACAGGGCCAAGTACAAGGTCTGGTTACTGGGTCTGGGCAGTCTCAAGCACAAATACAGGCTGGTCAGCAATGGATTGAGAGCAGTCTTGAGGAGAAGCACTTGGGGAGTGAGAGGCTGGATGTAATCTGGCAATGTGCGCTTGCAGCCCAGAAGTCCGACTGTGTTCTGGGCTGCATCAATACAGGCATGACCAGCAGGTTGAGGGAAGTGATCCTCTGCCTCTGCTCCACTCTTGGCACCCCACCTGCAGTGCTGTGTTCATATCTGTGGCCCCAACACAAGAAGGATGTGGACCTGTTGGAGTGAGTCCGGAGGAGTACCATGAAGATGCTCAGAGGGCTAGAGCACCTCTCCTGTGAAGACAGGCTGAGAAAGTTGGGATTGTTCAGAAGTAATTGTCAGGCTAGTCAATGAGACAGGATCAGAGTGCACAGCTCAGCATGAGAAGAATAGGCAAAAGTTGCTGGTAGTGGTTTATAAGTTCCACTGGTGCTTTGCATGCTCACCCACCTCTTTTCTGAATGCCTGCAGCCATGTCAGTGCATTTCCATTAACTTCTCCGTGAGGTAGCTAAGACTATCCATGTCTTGCAGATGGTGAATCAAAACAAAGAACACTCAGGTGAAAAATAGGGGTCTTCCTGAAATGTAAACCAAAGATATACCACATTCTCTGATGTGAACTAATAAGAACACATTGGTCCTGCTTCTAAAGACCCCAATAAAGCCAATAAATGAAAGAGACAGATGATAGAACTTACATCAAAAATCCATATTTGATTATTCAATGCACTCTGTGTTCCTTCACAATGTTTGTATTATTAAACAAGATTTCTAATGTTAAAGATTTTAAAGAAAGAAACTTCAGTAAGTACATTGAGAAATCAGCAAGTGCACTTCAAGCAGAAAGCTGCCTTTATCATAATAATAGCATGAAAGAGCTTTATGAAAAAAAAAATTCAAGTGTACAAATTATCCGACATTCATTGCATGACATCCTGACAGCTATGTTAGTCCTGATAAAAATATCCAGGAGGACGGCACATTGCAGATGGCACTTCATAATGCGTTCACTTAAAAGCAGTCATTCCCTACCTCGGAGAGAGCGCAGCTTGATAAAGGCCATAGGACACTTGGTTCAGCCAGTAAAAGCTGCTTGATGAGGGCATCTTTATTTAGTTAGTTAGTAACTTATTCATTCATTCATCTTATGCAGAAAAATTTGATGAAACTTGAAGCAAAAATCAAAGCCTTGCACCTTCTTTGTGAAATCCAGAATCCAGAATCTAGTTCAAATAATATCTGCTTCTCTGGGAATTACAAGAGTGAAAAATGGGTTAAATTGCCCTAGACTTTCACCTCTGGAAACATGAGCTCAAACCTTACTTCCTATAGGCTACCAGTGAAATGATTGACTATTTGTCAGTGCCACAAAGCCAATAAATTACTGGGCAACCTGATAGGATTGATTGTCAAAAGAGTTCCAGGAATGGAATACCCTGCTCAGGATGAGGTATCTTAGCAAAACCCTGTAAGTGACCTTCAGAAAAAGTCCATCTCATAGGTCACCCCACTCTTATCACCATTCTGCTTTGCAACAGGAAAAAACCCCATGTTTGCCTAGAATGTGATACAGAAGAATTTTTAATAAATACCAAGTAGAGAATATAATTTTCTTAGCAAACAAGATGTCAACTCAACAGTACAAATGTCATATTTACATTCATCTTATTAAGATTTATACCATTTAATGTTGGGCTTTAAGAATTACACTATAAACAGAATATAATTTTCATATAAAAGGGACAGTATATTTTTAAATCAAGCTTGTAGAAACTCACTCATCAGTGGTTTATGAAACTTGAGTACACTGATGCTTCAGTACTCAATTAATGTCAGGCAATATGGATTTCAATCTGGCTTGAAATATATTTAAACAAATGAAGTAGATACAAATGTTGGCTCTTTGGCCAGCCAGAGCTAAAAATCCATTTTCTACCCCATTTATAATAAGAAGTAATCTGAATGTAATTTATCTAAAGCACAATATGTTTCCCTAATTTTTACATGTAACCATTACTTATAGTTTAAGTAATAGTTATATCCATGGATCTTAGTGCACTTAATTGAAAATTCATGGTATTAAAACCTAAGGCTCCATCCTTCAAAAATAAAAGCATTATCCTAAGGAATAATTGAAGTGGGGGAGCAGGGTTTGGGAAAAAGCAAAAGAAGGGAACCTGAACAGAAATCCTTAAATGCAAACATTTCTTCCCATTTATGTTATATTAGGATTGTTTTTGAATAAATTTAGTCTCTTTCAGCCCCATATTTCAGTTTAGATTACTAAATTCTCTCATCTGATTGTCACATTTTGTGCTGAAGTCAAATCCTTCTGCAGCAGAGTGACATGTCAAGGGTGACAATGACAAATTGTCACTAAGTAAGGAATAACACATGACAGGGCGTTCGGCCATAATGAGATATATGCATGCCTCAAGAGCATTTGCAGGCATGAGGCTGAAGGGCGATTGCTCCCAGCACTCATAATGTTGCTAGGTCTCATTAAGATTTTACATGCAGTGGCATAGATTTCTAGTGATTAAAAGGAAAAAAAAAAAAAAAGATTTATGAATGAGTAAATCATGGCAGCAAGTTTATTTTTATTCATACTTTCCTAGGAGTGTATATGGCTCATAAGGCCAGGTTGAAAAAGGATAAAGGGTCTTTTATCCCTCTTTTAAATTTTTTAGCTACTGCCCATCATGGCGACATACAAGTTCAATCCCTCTAAATGAATAGCAACAGTGAAATCTTTGGCCTAATGGACTTGATGGTGCTCCCTGACACGTATTCATTTGTCCCCATAAACTTTACATGGGCAAGGTGTTACTCTTTAAATATCTAATGATTTTATTAATGTCTCTTTTTGTTGGTGTGGGTTTAGAGGTAATACATGGGCATGTCAAAGTTCACTGAAAGGTTTTTAACTTATCCTTTGTGATTTGATTTCTAATGACTTTTTAAACTCAGTACCTCTTAATTAATAATAAGCACAACCGCTAAATCCTGACAAGACTATCATAACATAGAAACTTTTATGAAGAAGGTCAGGTCTGTGGTTAAAGGGACATAGGAAGTCATATATTCAGCTCAGCCAGTGTCTCTCACCACCAGGGAGGGAAGATGAGAAGATGTTGTTACAGAGGTTATTGCAATCCTTTTGATATAGATCTGTTTGACCCAGGATTCAGGTCAAGATATAGGACAGTTGTCTGTGCAGAAAAAAGCTTAAGTCAGGTAAAAAGTGTGTAGAGCTTATGTCTGCCCACGAGCAAGAGCAGATTGACTGACCTTTCCATGCCCCATTTTCCTTGATTAGGAAAGGCTGCCATGAAATTTAATTTCTCCACCATCTGTAGAGCACACAGAGCTTTTGGGGCCAGGAATAGCACCAATTCAGAGTGCAAACCCTCTTGGTATTAATTTCAATGTATGAGAAGTTTGTCATCACAAGCAATAGCAGTCAGTGACTTCCTCCCAGGCAGGAGGGAAAAAAAACCTTCTAAATTTTTCTAAAAGTGAAAGCCAGAGTCTCTTTCCATTCTCCCCTAAAAAAAAATGTACTGTCTCATTTTGTTTTAAAACATAAAGAGGTACCAGCAATATTGTGGTGGCTTATCGGATGTCCCAATATTTAGAAAATTCAATGTTACTCCCAGAAGATTTTACCATTGAAGTAAGCTAGTTGGTGATAGTATGTTGTATCTTTTGTCCAATCTGTGGAACATTAAGAACATCTCCTGAACAGTACTTCCTCATCTCTCTGAAAAGGAGAAAAAACTATCATGACAGACAATAAAATGGAAGAACGGGTGGGTGCTTTAGAAGAGAGAAAACAAAGCCAAGCCCAAAGCCCAGAACGTGAGATTGCGTGTCCCAGCTTGGATGCCTGACACAAGAGCACAGGCTTGTTAAAACAAACCATAGTACCAAATCTTTTCATTAGTCACAGTATTTCTATAGCATCTGCCATTTAAGAGCTTCACAGACCCATCACAGAAAAAAACTTTTTCTATTTTGCTACCAGATACACATCTTCATAAACTACAGGGAAGCTATGGACTCAGCTCAACCCATGACAGAGCAGCAACAAGGAAAACAGATCTCTCAGATAGGAATTTTTCCAGCATGATACTCTTCTGGATATCCCAAATTTGTTTCCCAAATCTCAGTCAAAATTATGCATAAAACCAGAACTGATCTTGAAAGCCTTTGTGTTTGAATTTGAAGTAGAAAAGAATCAGTGGATGTTACCACATTGCTAGGAATGAGGCAAATCAGAGATTCTCCATTCTAGGAAACAGAGCCTATCAGATTGGCCTGAGGCCTCAGATTCAAACCCTTATCCACTTATATCACTCCTGCTGAGGTATTTTTCTTCCTGCCAAGGAGAGCAGTTTGTGCCCTTACCAATCATCCAGCATGTACCCAGCCATACATCCTAGCCTCTAAATAGTGTGCCAATCATCAGCCTCAACTCTCCCATTCAAACAATAAAGTCACAGGCCTCTTGGATCAGGGAACAACCGGTATGGCTGGAGCTGACAACCTTGGATTCGTCGCTCTCATGGCAATAAATGAGTTATGCAAGTACATAAATTTCAATTACTCACTGCTTTGGGAAGGGATTTCTGGATTGTATTATCTGCGGTTATATCCTTGGCAGTGGGGCCACCCAAGCATTTTTCAAACAAGAGCGACACTTGGGTTGTGGCATTCAATCGAATGGACTGGTTTATGCTTGCAACCCTTAACTGTCCCACAGAAATATGTTTCACAGATGGGATGGTCATTGAAACAAACGGGGAAGTGAACATGATGATGGCAGTTTTATGCATTGGCAACTTGTCTGTTTTAATTTTAGACTTTCTTGATGGCTGTGTTGGCCCTTGACAGCCATGGCCCCTGGATATGGCAGAACAGGATGCTTTTATTTTTTTAGATAGTACAAAGCAATTTCTGCTGCTATTTATGGAGAAAAATTACAACAAGCCTAATTGTCATTTTGCACCCATGAACTCTGCTTTAGTATATCGTCATTGTTGTTTGCATTAGACCTGTCCCAGAATAAACATACAAGGGGCAGTCCATGCTGAGTGGACAAAGTGTGAGGACATGCCCAAAAGGCACACAGAGACTCCCAAGTGTTAGAGTGTTACACCCTTCTGACCTGAGCATCTCTCACCCTAAGGAGAAAATATCTTCCTCTGGCTCACAGGAAGCACATCACCCTCTAGGAATTGTCCAGGTCTCTTGAGAAGTCACATTAATGGACAAGAGAAACGTTGTAGGCAGACGTGGATATAGGAAGCATGCCCAAAAAAGTTTATTATGCAGATCTGGGGACTGGTCAGCTTGGTTTCAAAAATGAAGTGAAGGCAAGTTCAGGATCTCCCTGGAACTTTGCAGCTTCAAGAGTGTAGGACCTGGTGGACCCCCACAGAGAAACATTAACACTAGATATGGGAGGCCAAGTGCTTGTGGGGATTCAGTCTGCTCAGCATCTACCTCAAAAAACCAAGAATACTAATCAAAGCCTCCGGGAGCTAACTGGACTCAAATAAATGAAGCTACAGTAGCCAGAGAAGTTTGAAACCAAGAAGGCTGTGGATCCCTCCTCAAACGAATGAGCAGAGAGGAAAGCATGAGCAGAAAAGCAAAGTGAAATGACAGCAGGAATGTGCATGGAGGACCTCGAAGTGTGGATAGATTAGCATATTTTGAATACATTTGGATACCAAAATATACAGAACAAATGCAGTTTGGTTTTGATTATTGAACATTCCTTTATGTTGCCAAGTATAATGGAAGCTTTCTTCCTGTTCTGGTAGAGAATACAGACATGGGTTAAGGTAAGCACTATAAACAGCTAATGAAAAAGAAGGTGGAAAAGACCAACATTCTTCAATTAAAATGTTTTGCTTTTGTTGAGTGACTTTAAAATACGTCTGGAAAGTAGATCCTAGCCTCTTTCCACCAGATGTTGTAGTTTTTCCATTTTTGCAGTCTATATTAATTGTGTGAAGCTTACACTGTGGTAAGGAAAGGCTAATAGAAATGCTCAACAAGTTCCTAATGGATATGTCTCCTAATGCTACTGCTGCATTCATTCCATCTCCCTTCCCTGACATCAAGACAGCTGCCTGGGAGTGGTGAGTCAGGAAAAGTCCAGTCTGCATAGCTAACTTTTCCAGGACATTTACCAGTCTTGAAGCTGAAGCTTGAAGTTAAAAAATTTATGTTGTACAAGGGAGGAGAATGGTCAAATACAGTGCAGGGCATTGCGGATCTCTAAAGAAGGAGCAGGTCTGTGGGGCCGTGCTCTGCCTTGTCCATCACCTGTGCCCTGCCTGTCTGCACCAGATCTGCCCAGTGGTAGCTCAGCACTGCAAAGCAGGCAGCAAGAGGACAAAGGAGTATAGCAAAGAGCTCCAAAAACTAGGCAGTGCCACATTTGAGCCCCAAAGTTCATCAATACTCAGGGAGCTACAGCATTCCTTGTGACAGGAAGAAGCCCAGAGCTTTATTACAACAGTAGTTTCACCCAGACCAAGTCCAGGGAACAGGAAAAATGATATGAAGTGATTTTCCCACCACCTTCTGCCAAGATTAAAATTCTGTTTAAATGGGAACTGAGTCCTGAGACTTTAGACAGAAACCTCTTTGAGCTGAGAGTGAACCAGAAACAGTTCTAGGGTTGTCTCTTTTTTTAGTTTGGATGTGTTACTAACACAGTATAACGCTGCAGTCAGCTACACATCATCCCAACTGTAAAAATTAAGAAGAGCTGTTCAATGTCAAGTGATGAAGCACAAAGTGTCACAACTTCAAAAGTCCTGTTTTTCTGGCAATATTTACTTATTCACATGACACATTAACATATGTAATAAGTACATAAAAGAACGAATGTCATATGGAGAAGTCAATGCGTACCCATAATACAGTGAATAGTATTAGAAAAACCATAGATTGTTTTAATTTCTTGATTTATATACCTGAAAGATAATTCCTGCGCTGCAATAGCACTTTTCTCCTGTGACTGTAGAACACTTTGCACTATCAGGGTTCCTAACTATTGCTCCTCTTTTCTGCCTCAACACATCTTACAGAGGAGAATTTCCTTTTCACTGAATTTCTAAAGTAGTTATGGGGAAGACAGAAAAAGTAAAATAAAAGAAAAATTATTAAAAAAAAATAGAGATATAAAGAAGAGCTGTTCTGTAGCAAGAGCATTTTTAGCTCTAACTTTGCCAGAAAAGGCTCATCCCATCAGTCCTTAACTTATATAAGTCATGCACATTATTAAACCATGAGGCTGACACAGGATTATTGCCTAAGAGTATGACCAGGTCTTGAAAGTTCATCTTGTCTCAGCTCCTCAACAGGCATATGCTGAAACTGCTTTACTTGCTTCCAGGTTATGTCTAATGTCCATTGCATGTGTCATATGGCAAACATCAGACAGTTCTGGGAAAGCTGTTTCTAAACATGTTTGGTTAGATTGTTTTTAAGGCAAGTTCATTTCCTCTGCCAAATTTAAAGAATAGACAGCCTGACATGTATGCAGCATTTCAGCTTCACGGTCAATGGTCTTCGTTCATTATTTGGGTGTGAAAATAAAGCGTAAGGAATTAAATGCTGCTACAGCCTTCCCTGCATCTGATACTAGTAATCCATTTCTCCAAGGAGAATAACATTGGTTTGGTGCATATGCAAAGGAAATAGAAACACAAAGGCAAATTTTGGAAATGTATGAGCCAGGTAAAAACAAGAAAATTTTAAAAAATTGGTGTGTATTTTGGGATGGTACACCCTAGACCTAAACTCTTTTCTTCTTCAAAAGAATAGAGGTTGTATGGATATTCTGCTACTAAGTTACAACAGATACATTTGCCATTTTAGACTCCTAAAGAGTGTGGACATTCATGGATAAATAAATCTCGCAATTTTTAAACTAGCAGAACAGTAGCAAATATGCTGACTGTGTGCTATTCATTAAATAAACTAATACATTTGACAGCTGAACTGAGACTCTCACTGTTACCTTCAAACTTGAACCTCGACTTGACCTAATCCCATATCAAATGAGAACAGTTTACCATCTGTCGTTGGTCAGCCCAATGGAAGTCTTCAAAGGATAGATTTAATAGCATATAGTTTGGCCTTGACATACAGACTGTATCTGTTCTTACTTAAAGAACAATAAAACCTTGTATTTCTCTTTTTTTTTTTTTCCTTTCTTCTTTTCTTTTAACAGATGGAGGGCTGGTGTCTTATTCCATTCTGTCACCCCATCTGGACGCCTTAAATGTGATACTAAGGGAAGCATGGGGTGAGCCCACCAAAAGCTCGGTTCAAGTTGAAATACAGTGAGAAAGGAAAGAAAGTAGACTGATATCTATCTTGCATCATGGCAAAATAGAGGCATTTAAGGCTGCCATAGGGGTATGTGGAGAAGAAATCAGAACTGATTTCTGAACTAATGATGGCAGAACGTAACAATGCAGCACTGGAGTGTACTGTAAACTCTCAAAGAAGTACAGATGCTTCATCAGCTGAAAATAAATATTTTTGTCAGCCAATTTATGTGTCACATTGTAAAGCAGCAAACCACAAGCCTAAACATCACAGGAATCACTTTCTGCTTACTGTTCCTCCTGAGACCTCACCACAGGAAAACCTTCTTTGGGGAGTTCAGAGAATGTGTTTTACTCTTACTACAAAATTAACTGTTTGTCTCTTTTCTCTATGATCTCTTCATTATAATCAAGAGTTCAAAAGGGTTTTTTGTGAAGCACTCCAACACTTTAATGCAGCAATGACAATTTTTTAACTCAGAGTAGATTTAGCTGACATTGTTTAAGTGCTGAAGGCCCACTAAAATCTGAGCTATTATCTGTTTAACATAAGGCAAAGGACTGAACACAGTATTTCCTAAAGGAGAATATATTTTCCTTACTCTGAAAATGTAACAGAGTACAGCATGATTACAAATATCCTAGCAGTGTCTTCTGACTTTAGTCTGAAAATGCTCTGCAAAGACAACTAAGGATGAGGTCTTCTCTTTTCACAACTCTGAAGTAAGTAGTATATTCATCAGTGCTATAAAATAGTAAATAGCAAATGGGTTTTTGTGGTCATTCAGACTTTACAGTGGTCATTTGCATATGTGGACTTCAAAGTTCCCTTGAATTACAGAACAGTGAAGCAAAACCCTATCAGTGTTGGGACACTTCCACGTTAAAGTGATGTTGCTGATCCTAGAAGCAAGAGCTTCTGTCCCCAGTTACCTCTGACCTAATACTTTCACCCTAGTGTGTCCTGACATGAGGAAATTTGGAGGGACAAATGAAGGATGGCAGGATAACATAACGGCAAATTATCAATAAGCAAATGGAATTTATCTCTGTCCCTTCCTGGTGCCTGTATCCCTCTGTAGATATGAAAAAAACCAATATAATTCCCCTTCCTCCTAGCAAAGGATATTGGGTTATTCACCATAGACAAAAATTTGTCATAATGTTGTCATGTTAATCAAAGCTTTGACAGACCATGCCCAGTCCAGTGACCAAAGCATTGTGAAAGTATGGACAGCTCAATGATTCTTTGCACAGATCCCTATAAGCATATTTAAGAATATTATTTACCAAAATAAAATTGATTCAGCCCAAATATATTTTTGTGTTTTCCATGACAAAGATAAAACCCTTGTATTTTGTTTGGATTGAAGAGAATTATGTTGGTAACCTTTTTTTAAAAAAAAAAAAAAAAACAACAATACAAAACAAAACAAAACACGAGAGAGAGAAAGTCTAAATTGGTGCAAAACTGCTGATGTCAACTTTCCCTGTTTTCACCTCTGACTTTTATTCACAAATTGCAATACTTAGGTAGATCACTTGGAATGGAACAGCCCTATTTTCAGTCTCCCAGGACAGCACCCTAGCCCTGAATCAATAAAGCTATTTGAAGTATGAATATCTCCTATTGACACTGTTCCATTTTGGGAAATAAACATTTCTCAGATCAACAACAGAAACTTGAATGGATATCTGAAACACACAACTGTGCAATTACTTTAAATAAAATATATCTAGCTTGAAAACTCTAGTGTTTTCTCAGCTTCAAAATGCACTCTGGCTGGGGAGAGTACTCTTTTGACACACAGGATGGGCTTGTTCTAAATTCCTGTTGTCAGTTCCTCTGTGAGGGACTATAGGATAGCACTTCCATGGAGAGCAGCTCGAAGGAGACAATTTTTGGGGAAAAAATAAATTAACATGTGTCTGTGTACATGCTGCAACTTCTGTGCAGTCAAGAACTGGGAAGAGAGGAATTGAATGAGAAAACGTCTGTCCTCTACCAGCACCTTGCACACTCAGCATGAGGTAGACCAGTCAGCACCTAAACACCCACATCTCCAACTCCTGCCTGAACCATGTTGGAACAACATCTGCCAGCATTATTACAATGTGGAAATCTTCAGAAATTTTGTTTGTTGGGACAAGGTATTTATATCTCGTTTCCTCTAATGGATGTTTCTCCCATTCACAAGCAAACCTGTCTGCTTTGAGATAAAACCTGCAATGATACCAGGAGCAGCACTGA
The DNA here is from genome assembly GCA_013400415.1 of Scytalopus superciliaris. NCBI lineage: Eukaryota > Metazoa > Chordata > Aves > Passeriformes > Rhinocryptidae > Scytalopus > Scytalopus superciliaris. Next base: position 60,930 of record VXBX01008688.1, read on the forward strand.
GAAAGAAAGAATTTTAAAGCCCTACACCAGACCTCGGCAGGTGTCAGAGACTCAGTCTGCATCTCTTCCAAAGGAATCAGGCTGGGGGATCTGTTTGAAGCTTCCAATAAGGTAGTGATCCTGTTTTCTTAATGATCTGTCCTTTCTCATCTGCAGAGGAAAAGCAAGTCAAGTGTGTCCTTATACACTACTTTAGTAAAATGGATGTGCAGTACACACTTCATTACAACCACCACGGGAATTAGAAGTAACTTGAGCAAATGGCCCCAGCTCCATGTAATTATTTTTTGAAGACACTTGAAGGCAAAAGGAAAAAAAAAACACCAAACTTGCTCAAGAACAGCAGAGTTTGTGGGGGGACTGGTGGGCAGCTAAGGCTGACCATGGGCTCAGTAGTTCTTCCATGAGCCTGGCTCCCTGCAGTGTCCCGGGTGGATGGCTGGGGCAGTGGGCCCCAAGAGACAGGGAGTGTGCAGGGGTCCTCAGAGAAGGAGAAGCCCTTCCGTGGATGTGTGCAGGACAAGGCTGAAAGGCATCGGGCTGTGTGTCTGAGCAATGCTGCCCTCCCATGGCACGTTGCTCAGCCCACTCACTTCTGAACCAACAACCTTCAAATGCTTCAAAAGGCTCCAAACCCCACAGAAAGGGCAAAAACAGGGGGTGTGTGATGAGCCATTAGTTACTCTTTTGGCCCCTGAAACTGTATTCCCAGATGACTGGTCCAGCTGGCAGTGCCCATCCTGAGGCCAGTCCCTCACCATGGACTACGGCCCTTCCCTGCCTTCAGGTCCCTTTTCCTCATCAGTGTCCTGGTGCTGTAGCTCATTCCCCTGTTAACTGTTTCAGCGGTAATGCAACAGAGAAGAAAGGAGCTCAGAAGTCTGAGAGCACAAACTTACTTTTAAAAACAAACCTCCAAATAATGACAAGTGAGCTCTGAGAGGCTCCTGGCAACATCCAGGGGGACTGCAGCCTGACCCCAGGCCTTGTGCCAACCCAGGGCTGAGCCATCTTCCTTTAGTAAGACCTCCCTTGCTTAAAGGTTGGTTTTGTTTTGAAAACAGTTTTTAGCTCCTTTCTTACCCGCTTACTAGCAGAGAGTTCCTCTTCTTTTTTGCCACAAAGTGGCTGAAAATGGCTGTGGTTGTAAGTCCTGGCTGTAAGCCCTGAATATGTGTGAAGATTTTTTTAAAATCACACCACTTGTCTGAAATGGGGCACAGAAGGCTCAAGGCCAGCAAGCAGTTCAGCAACAACAGAGGCACCCACGGCTGAAATGTCTTTATGTAGACAAAAGCCCACAGCTACATTTTTTTGAATGCTCTTTGTGGAGAAGGAAGTTTGAACTGGGTACAACTCATAGCTTTATAACCAGCTGCAGAACATGAAAGTATAAGGAAAAAGAAATTATAAATTTAAGAGATTTAGCATGGCAGGAGAAAACAGCAATCTATCGACTATGCTCAGATCCAGTTGCACCCTGGATGAAAACTGTGTATTTTGTGCACTTAGTGTAGTTGGCTCCATAAGGCAATCAGAGACATAGAGACACTTTTAGCTAAAGGGGAATACTACTTCTCCTTCAAATCCCTCAAATCCCTGTGAAATCACTTCTCTAGCACAGAAATAGTTCTGCCTTAAGCCACGCCAGCCAGCTTTCCAAATCCACTGTGGTCAGAGCTCTGCAGTTCTGAGTCAAACCAGTAGCTTTTATGTTATATAAAAGTTACTGACTTTGTGTTTACCACATGCCTTCTCAGATGCTTCTCGAATCTGGATTGTTTCCAGTGTACGTATATAGTTTATATATGTTTAAACCGTTATAAAGTTTTAAAAGCTTTGGCAGTCTCTCAGCCAGAGCTGTGGTGTAGGTCTAGTGGGTGTTTATGGCGCCTAAGCTGGGAAGTTTCTAGTGCCTTTATGGACTTGTAGGTGGAGCTAAGTAGAAGCTGTATCTCACGTGAAGAGGATTTCTTCTGTGTATTAAAAAATAGGTTTTCCTCCAACGACAAATTCCTGACTGAGTTTCACAGTAATCACTCAGATCACTTCTCCTGGGAACTTGCAGGCTCCCACAGCTGTCTGAATGGACACATAGTCTGTCATGTCCCAGTGCCACCCCAGGTCTCACAACCCCCTGGCTTTCCTGCAGCCCACATGCTTTGCACATGATGTGCCCTGGCAACCAGGAGGGCCAACCGTGTCCTGGGGGGCATCAGGCAAAGCATCACCAGCCAGGAGAGTTTTGGGCACCACAATATAAGAAAGATAATAAGCCATTAGGGAGCATCCAAAGGAGGGTAACAAAGATGGTGAAGGGCCCTGAGGGTAAGCCGCATGAGGAGTGGCTGAGATCACTTGGTCTGTTGAGCCTGGAGAAGAGGAGACTGAGGGGGAGACCTCATTGCAGTTACAACTTCCTGGTGAGGGGCAGAGGAGGGGCAGGCACTGATCTCTTCTCTGTGGTGCCCCGTGACAGGACCCGAGGGAATGGCCTGAAGTTGTGTCAGGGGAGGCTTAGGTTGGCTATTAGGAAAAGCTTTCTTCACCCAGATGGTGGTTGGGCACTGGAACAGGATCCCCAGGGCAGTGGTTACAGCATCAAGCCTGACAGAGTTCAAGAAGCATTTGGTCAATACTCTCAGGCACAGGGTATGGCTCTTGGGGATGGTTCTGAGCAGGGCTAAGCACTAGACTTGATGATCTTTGTGGGTCCATTCCAATTCAGAATATTCTGTAATTCTGTGATTCCATGGCAAGCCTGCACTGGAGGCCTTGCCCACCCATCAACTTTCCTCCTGTGTCATGGCCATGGTCTTCTTCTGCCAGGCAGAGAGGGCCCCTTTGCATGACTTAACCATGGCCTTGCTGCACATGAATTGTGGCAGACCCCACTGGGTACACAAAGAATGGAGCATCAACAAGTCCACAACTATTCTTGGATGAAGAATTTATTCTTAGTTTCACTCTTTTGTCCTTCATTCCAAGCCCAAACTTTCCTGGGCTCCTTCTCATGGGTCCTCCTGCTCCCACCTTTGCTCTGTCCTTGAACAAAATGATAGACAGGGATACACTCCACTCTGTGACTACTTGGCAGTTGGATCTTAGGAGTCTATTTCTGAAAATATTTCACCTTGCATAATTGCACAGTAACCCTTATATGGGCTACCACATACAGTAATATTGTGGCTCTACTTGTTTTACCACCCTACTATGACATGCTCTTGAAACCTGATAAATAGCTTTTGATGCTAGGCCACAGCTGGCTTCCAGCAAGCAATCTAAGAAGCAGTAGAGATTTTGCATATAAAGCTATTAAAACACAAGGTAGCATGAAGGGTCAACTTCTTTCCGCACTGCTGTAGCAAGCAGGGAGAAGATAAAGACAGAACACATTTCTGTAATGAGCTAATTACAGTTAATACAAAAGAGCGTGGAATGTCTTTTGGAGAGGCTGTATTCAACACTGATGGATCTAGGAATGCTGGACACTGTAGTTTGCATTCCTTTCACTACCTGAGAGTCTGTTTCAAACCATTTCCTGACAATCTAATTTCACCCTCAAAATTTAGGATTATGTTTTGACTACTCTCAGAAATGGAAGCACAGCTATTTTTACTAGCATTACAAAACACCTTACATTTAAACCAAACTTGCAAAAACAATGGAAGACTTTTACTGTTTTAATATTTACTACTTTAATCTACTATTGTTGTTTCCCTTTTTGAGAAAATACCCTCTATGAATACATATTTAGAATTCTTCCCACAAACTGACGAACTGATTTCAATCATGGAATTACTAGAAAGCTGTCAAATTGCAAATAATTATTTCCAAAGGTAAATATACCTGGTCTGTTACTAATGATGTATTAGAAGCTTACTATAAAATAGTATCTATCATTTTTAAAAGACCAGATCCTCAAAACAAAAAGAAAATATATATATCTGATCAGTGTGCCTGCTAGTACAAAGTGGAAGGTTTCAGGAATGTAATGTAAGAGATCACACAAGATATTGCATATAATTAAGCAATCAGAATTTTGCTTTTGCATAGGATTCTTTGTTGATAAAAGCGCAAAGGACTCCTCTGAAACCATTTGTTTTGCCAAAAACTGAGTTTTGCCTGTTTCTTAAAGAGCAGTGAGAAAGGCTTGAAAATTAATCCAGTCTCAGCAACAGAAACAGGCACTGAACCCATCAGCATGCTGACTCCCAGAACCCTGCTGTAAGCATTAGGAAGCTTCCCTTGGATAAAAAGGCAGAAATGTGCTAACTTCTGGCCTCCGTAACACATGCAGAGTACTAGCATTATGATTAAGTTGATGACATAACCTATTCAGTCAACCATCTCGTGTCCGCACAGGTAATTGTATTTTAACTGTTAAAGGATTTTTGGAAATTGGCAGCCACATGAACGCTTGGTTGGTGCAGCACATACATTTGCCATCTTAAGGTAATTAATGTAATTCCCAGCCCAGGAGAGAGCAGATGAGTAGTTCAGTGCAACCCCTCATATTTAAAAGCAACTGGGCAAGAGAAATAACCCAGAACATACTCACATTGCTCTTCATTTGTGGCATATAAAGGAGTTTAGAGAAGAACCTGTATAGTTTTCCACTGTGGATACATAGCTCCTTAGATTTGACTGAATAGACTGAGGCTGCTTTACTTCATAAGGCCTCCATAGGACATTAACATTGCACCTAAATAATTTAGCTGGACAATTATTTAAGAACAAACATTTTTCAGGACTTGTAGGAAGGACCAGGAGATGAAAGGACATTTTCAGGCTGGGGATTTTATGTGCAACTTAGTACCTGACCTATCATATAGTGCTGAGCAAATTGAACAGTGTTTCTGGTCACTGGTTTCCCTTTCTTTAAAGTGAAGAGGGTACCTAATTCCTAGATATGAGCTCCTCCTACTGATGCTCAATGCCTTTAGAATAGCTTGGGATCTTTGGAGGAAAGATGTACAAAAACAGTATTGATCCCAAATGTTTTGTATACTCTGTTGCTGCACTCAATGAAACAATCAAATATAGAACATGTTTCTGCAAAGCCAGCATGTAGACAATTCTCTATTGTCTCTTTCTACTTTATCAAGCAGCCCATGGAATTCTTTGGAGGCCCTAGTCAATACTGTTTAAAACATCAAGACTCATTTTACCTTCCACATTCTTTGTAATTTCTCTTTCTCGCAAACAGGTAATATACTACTGGGAAGAATGCCTTCCCTTCATAATTACAACACACAAAGCTTTCAACATGCACATTTCAGGTGAGTGCCTAAAATTTTGAAGGCTTTCATTATCCTTCCAACACAAAGAGACTTTCCTGGGGACCACTGCTTGTGCATGGAACGATGTGTGTTTTGTTTCTGTTTAATGTTACAGTGAAAGATAGTGTTGTAACCAACCCATAGACTGAAAAATCAAATCCACCTATTGTATATGCATAGCTTTATGAAAATACAGCAACCCATACAGGGTGGCCCGAGAGCAAACTGATTCCAACTTGTCTCTGACAATCATTCAATTTCCACTGCAAGTCTCCTGGAGTCATAGGGCTAGCATGTGCATCTTTACAGCCCTGAAAATTGTTCTAAATCAGTTCATCATACTCCAACCCAACACTTCTTCTGATTACAAAGTTAATAACTGGAATGGACATTTTAGAGTTAGCCCTGCAGCCTGCTAAATTGGTGACAAGAGCAGCAAAATGTGGCACAGGCACCAGGCTGAGGGACAACAATGCCTGCGGCTCCACTACTAGAAGCAGTGTTGGGAAATGGAGCCAGTTGTAGGTTTTTCATTTCTTCTTTTGGCTACAAAAGTTTGTTTTCCATAACTGACTTTCACATGCAACTTAATATGTGTATTTCTCAGTAAGAAAATACCAGTGATGAGGCACAATGATGCAGCTTGGTCAGATACTTGGTTATTTCTCCACTGTTTAAAGGTAGAAGGGAATTTCTCAGAAAGGCGGGTAGACCTCTTGGGACAGGACAGGTATTCAGAGCTGCCTGTACTTTTGGCAAGTACCTGAATCATTTACATCCAGCCCAGTAACAGATGATACTAAAGTATTAAATTATAGAGTTACTTCTTGGTCAGAAAGGGGGTTTAAAATTCACTTCAAAACACAAATGAAGAAAAATCTCAAGCCCTGTTTTAACAAAGGGTTGTACGCTCAGCAGGTTCAGCTAGCTCACTGCAGGATGGCATAGCAAAGGGGGCAGGAATGCATAACCAGGGAGCAGCAAAAGAAATCCCATGTGCCCATTGGATTGCCTTAGTTGTAATGGGAATCTACTCTCTGACTGATATCAAGCCTATCTACAGAAATGTGTGAGACAGGAATCAACCAAATTACTCTCATTCTCCAAGTGTAAGACTTGACAGGTCTGAATGTGGGTTTTAAATGCCTGAGAAAGGAAAGAAAGAGCTTCTGGTGATGAAAACTTTTTGCAGAACAAAAATATTCCAACTTGAATCCACACAGTGTAAAGCATTAAGGATGTCTTTTTATCTTTGAAAATTATTTCACAGTTAACTAGTAACTCTGAAAATAAAGCCTCTTTTAATTCTCTCTCCTTGGACTTGCAACAGAAGGGATTTAAAGAACTATATTTGATCCATTAGGTTGAGGTACTCACAGTACTGTACATTGTTTTACTGTACTAAATTTAGTTGACTTCTGTCTCTTTCAATTACCCTTCTAAAAAGGATAGGTGAAAAATAATGTCTCTCTTTATATAATTTGGTTTGCTGTTGATTAATTCTCCTCTAGTGCTTGCTTATGTTTTGTAGGGTAGGGAGGACAAAACAGCTTAAGTGGGGGGAAGAAGCTTTTTTCTGTAGTCTTCCCTTTCATATTTGTATCTCATCACTGTAAGGTCAGGATTGTTGATAAGGACAAAAAAGTCAGAGAATGGACTGAGTCTTAATTGTGGTAAAATAGGCCAACTGAAAGAAATCCTGAAGGTAAAAATAAGTTTCTACACATGCTATCCTGATCATTAATAAGAAGCAAAACATAATTAATCCAGTGACTTGTCTCTTTTCACCACAGCAAAGAACTGTAGAGGAATAGCATGCCCTAATTCTTAAACGAATTGTGCTCTGCATCAGAGTCACTCTTAGACATTTCAGAAATAGTTCAATTCCATTTGGTATCACTTATGTGAATGTCCTCTGTAAGCTATGTACAACTCTTAACACCACTCAGCCTCTCAAAAGGAGGTAGAAACTAGGCATGAATTCTAGGGCAGGTCTTGAACTCAGCTGCTGCATTGCAAAGGATGCAGCAGTGAGAGGCAAAGGGTTTCTCACTGTGATGTCCTCCAACCATCAAATGGTAATCAAATACTTTGATGAGGAGGAAGCAAAAAAAGATTAATGTATTTTAGTGATCCGTTTAAATCTCCAAAATAGTAATTGCTGAACTTGACTGCTCTCAAAACCCTTGTTCTGAAAACAGAACTAAGCAGCAATGGCTTGCCCTGAATTTCTGCAGTCTGAATGATCAAAGATCTGTTGAAGTTTTATTCACCCACTTTGTTTCAGTGTTTACACTGGGTTGATGCTCAAACAAAGACAAAAGAAACCCAGGCATCTAGAAAGGGAGGAAGTGCTTCATTCAGAGAGATATTAATTCTTCCCAACCTTATTTTCTAACCTTCCAACTTGCTTGTTGGAAAGGTCATAAAAGTCTCACTACATTTGATAGTGCTTCATTAATTATCAGGATTAATCTACCACTAAAATTTAATGCAGAAAATCAGCAGTCATTATGTATGTTTCATTGATTCCTTCAGAGAAACATGAAGAAAGAAATCCAGACCCTGTAATAAGACCTGGAAGAACTTATGACAGGATTGAAAAACTTTCTAGTGCGTCCTGTGACAGTGCTGGTTACAGTAAGTTGGATAGTACACTAGTATCAAAGGCAGAGGTGATGATTAGCAAGTGTACATGGAATTGGCACTTATGACTTTCTGGTGACAAGTGTCTGTGGAACAGTTACCCTGAAATCCATCTTTCCATCCCCCCCACCAAATGTTCTCTAACCTTTCTCCTGACAAATGCCTCCTTCAGACATTGGGATGTCACCAGGAACAGGGGAAGAACAGATCACACCTGCACCACAGCTAGTACAAACATAGTTAACTGGCAATGCTCCCAAAATCTGTTATAAGGTATGTAGTTATGTAAGTCTGATAGTCTTTTGTGGGCTGATGGCTTAAATAGCTTGCTGGCAGATCATATACTAGAAATGTGTCAGTGCTTGTGATACAACAGCAGGTGTGTTCTTGCCCATTACTGGAATGCACCTACCAGGGCAGAGCATGAAATTTACCAGTTCAGGCAAAGATACCATCTTCAGGTTGTAACAACAGAGACAAAGGAATGGAAATCTCTCAGCAGACATTTTTTTTTTCTTTTTTTATGAACAATCTGTTTAATGAATGTTGTTCCACAGTTAAAGCTCCACTTTTTGAACAGGCAGCTATTCCTAAGACAGAAACTGGCGCCATTCCCTTTGCCACCAGAGGTCCAGATCTGTGTTTGACTGGTGTTCTACCAGAATGATTAGCTGTTAGGCCCATAACATCCCCTGGCACGTCTCTAAAGAAGTCTTGCAGTTAGAAACAAAACTTAAAATTTTAAGCAGTTGTAGGGGTAAATAACTCTTTTCCAGAAGATATTGCTACTGAGGAGGCAGCTATTTTTGCTAAGGAAGCTTTCCTGCCTGGAATGAGGCATTTTCCCCACAGAACTTGACTCCCCAGGAACGAGAGAGATAATGCTCACAGACATGATACAGGGCCTCAGCAGCCAGTGAGGAAACTGCAGTGAGGGAAGCAATGACAGAGCCGGGGAACAAACAGGAGGTTTGCCTTTTCTCAGGTCCACTGCTGCTCACAGCACTGCTGGGTTTTTCTTTGTAAGTTTTCAGCATTTTCACCTCTGAAATAAACTTTTTTGAACCCTTTCCAGTGCTTTGGCCTTTTTGGGGGGGGATACCTGCATATATCTTGCTTTACAACTGGACACTCCATTGCTTGCTGCTGACGTGTACAGGCTATCCATGCATTTAGTCAGGTTTCCTCGGGCGAAAAAAAAGCTCACAGTGGAATGTGATATGATATACAAAATGTTTTGTCTGTCTTTCAATCTAGATACTTAAGAATTCAGGAGATAATTAGGGGCTTATAATCTATGCTGTCTCTCCCTTGGGGACTATTAATACATTAAGAAACTCAAGCACTCCTGAGAAACCATACCAAGATGATACATATACACAGAAAACTATCATGCCTATGAAGTAAAGGAATACTCTGGTGGCTGAACATCATAGGACTGGATAAAACTCTTTTCAAGAAATCACTTCGTCGGTACATTTCATTCCTGGTTTGATGGTCTTTCAGAAAAACTAATAGGATTGTCGAAGGCAACATGATAATGTGGAAACACAGTGAACTGTAGGATTCTCTGATGAGTTGTCAGATGTTTCTGTAGGGGAGAAGGAAAGGGAAAATTACTAGAAGGGGGAGAATAATGTCTGTAGAAACTATGAATCTGAGATGCTACAGTGGAAAAGAAGGAATCAAAGGTGAGAGTTTAGGGGAGAGCAGCAAGGAAACCCCTGTCTACTCTTTGTGTGCCCTTGAAAGCTCCATGTAAAATAGCCCCTGACAAGCTGTGAAACTCACCTGACCCACAGTGATCTAGTGGGTCCACCAATACCTGTGCAGGATTCACACTTCTGGTTCCAGGGCTTTGAACATTACAAGTTTGACTCTCATCAAAACAGTGCAGCAAACAGCACTGTCTGTGCTGAAAGGGGGAAGAAATCAGATTAACAGGACCAAAACAGACAGACGAAGGAAAGACCCAAGGCAGAGGTCTCTGTCTTGCTTTTGCCAAGCAGATGTGATCAAGAGGAAGGAGCAAGGCAACAACTATTGTAGGAAAGGCCCACACCTTGAATCATCAATCTTGAGCAAGAGCGAGCCTGTCCAGAACAGCAATCCCTTCTCCTCAGCTATAAGCACAATGGTCTGTTGTGCCCTGGCCCAACAGTGCCCCAGGTCTGCTATGGCTCCCCTCATTCTCAGTGTTCTTCAGGGCAACATGAATTTTGAGGCTAAAAATGAGCCTAATGAGGCTAAATAATCAGTCTAATAAAGTCAAATACTTGTTGAATAATCAAAAAAATCCCTTGAAAGGCAGAAGGAATATGTATTTAGTTATAAAGTAAGCAAAATAACTAATAAAAGGAAATTCATTTTATCACAGGCATTCAACTTCTCCCATTCTAGTACACCAGATATTATGCAGAAGGATAAGAAGACAATCACCTTTTGGAAGAGCTTGTAACAAAGACAGTATGCAAAAAAATGTGAAGAACACAGCAAAAACACAAACACATTTCGATATATTTATTTCTCACTCCTGCAGTTCCTCATTACCTTGGTCACAGTACCCTTAGTTAATCAAGGTATGTCAAGTTCAAGCACAAGTTTTGTGGCTTAGCTTAACAGTTACTCTGTTGCAGCATGCAATTAATTTCACTTATGAATGACTCATTCCTTGTTAGGGCCTCTCTTGTATTTTGCTTCTAACTCAAAACTTTAAGGATAATTCAGCAGTGTGCTTAACAGCCAAAAACATCATTACTCTCCTTGCAGGCAAAGGGTACATTTTTAGAGGAATATAAACTTGATTTTCAGAGATATTGGTTACCTGCAGTTCTTACTGGCTTCAAATAATATTTTGGGCACTACTACCTTTGGAAGGTCAAACTTTCCATATGAACAACTGGAATTCAGCCTCAATACAGAATAGTTTCCATATAGGGAAGAAAAGTATTCTGGTCAAATTTAGAGGAAACCTTGGGCTGCGCTTTTACCAGAAATACATGACAAATTTCAAAATTCTTTATAGGAGGGCTTTGACATGAGGAAGGGAAGCAAGCAATCAGTCAGACAACTCACTGCCACACATGAACCAGCTCATGTATAAAAATAATAAAGGCAAAAGCTGTTGCAAGTCTCCAAAGAGGTGTATCCAGTGATACCTGGTATGGATAAGAGATGAATTTCTAATTCCACCTCCTTCCACATTTGACCACACTGATTAAAATACCCCAAAGACTAGAAATTACTGATGATCAGCTCTGTCAGTGATAGAAGGAACCAGTTGTTACACCACATCCAGATATTTTCAGCACCACCTTGTCTTCTAAATATGATGCTGTTTACTGTGTACTTTCTGCTATGGCTATTGCCAAACATTATTAGAAGTGAGACAGGGATCGCACATTTGCTAGTGCAAATCTACCCTCACTATTCCAAAGGAAACAGCTCCACAATGAGAGATTAGTGAGAATGTAAGAATAAAGGCATTATTATTTTTTATAGACATATCTCTCTTCAGAAAGTAATTCAGTTTATTACTTACAAGATTTTTGTTCAGGTTTAGCAGCTGATAGACAAAATTAGCTGGAGAATTACTTACTTTCAAGTAGATCCAGTGTTCCACTCCTCTCCTGGCAGAAAGAGAAAGGAAAGTACCTTCAGGTTTTCAAGACACAGATCGGGTATTTCTTGTGGTATGAAGTAATTTCTTTTAACACTAAGCTGTGCAATTCACCAATTCCCAGAACTGCATGCTAGAGTTTGCATTCTGAACAAAGCTGAGTACCTTCCCTTCCAGGGCTCTTTTGTCTTCTAAATGCATCCTCCTTGGTTGTATTTCATGTTATTGTGTTGTCACTGCTTCTGTATAAATGAACATATTAATCCTTAATTTTCTGCGTTTCTTGCTTCATTTGCCAAGGAAGCATTTTTCTTCTCTTCGAAGCTGCAGATGCAGATTACCACTGTGCCAGCTTCTTCCTGTCTGGAGTGGTCTGGCAAAAGGAATTAGTTCAAGAAAGTTCATAAAAGTGTGCATTTTCTTTTCACTTCTACTGTACTTCACAGCTGTCTCATTGTGTTCTCATCACTTTTCTTTTGAGTATGCTTATGAAAGCCCCTCACAGCAGCTAAGGTCTGCAGGGTTGGAAAGTTAACCTTTCAAGACAAGGGCTAGAAATATGGGAAGCAATCTTTCTCCCAGCAAATGACAGTTTCTCCACAATTCTTTTACCCTTTGGGGTATCCCTGAGAAAATGCAAAACCTCGATTTTGACTTGTTGCAGCATTCACAGTAGTAAAGAAAAAGCTGTCAGGATTCACTTGTCAGCAGCTTAGGCAGCTGTGGAACTTGAGTTCTATTTCACAACACTTCAGGTATTTGTATGCAGCAGAACTAATGCAGGGGCATTGCAATCTGGCATGGAAGACTACATGGGCAAGATATGCTCCAGTCTGGAAGAAGACAGGTTTTGATTGGGATAAGATGAAACACAGACAACTAGAAAGAAGTACAAGTGCAATACTGCTTGTGACTTCATATTTAAAAATATGGTATGTCCATGTAGAGAAAACTAGTCTGTTTGTAGAATCCAGTTAGAATTGTTGCATTTTTCTGAACCCCAGAATGGTCCCTATAGAGGTATCATCCACAGAGATAAAGGCCTAAAATGATGCAAAGAATTCATGGAATCACCTTTCTAAATCTTCAGCTGCTGAATCTTGAAAATGTTCGTGAAGAAAACTGAAATACCTGAGTCAGCATGCACTTGCTTAAAGCTACCCAAGAGATTCCCAAATAGGATTCTAGGACTTTCCAAAGAAGTTGATCCCACCACATCTTTCTCTCTGCCTATGAGACAGGACACCACGAAAATCAGTCCTCAGGCAGATAGGACAGATTCCTTCTCCCTTTGAGTACCACATCATTGCAAGGAGTCCAGCACCCCTAAACATCATGGGAGATGAAGGAATTGGCCCTTACTGCCACAGAGCTTTTACAATCAGTTTGGTGTTTCAGTACAAGTAATTCATGTTCAATGAGCATCAGCTCTGTGTCTTGTTTTACAGTGGAAGTGATACTCTGGAAACTCTGAGATGTCCCACTAGATATTCTGGTGAAAGAAACTATACACTGGTTATTCAGACACAATCTGAGGTTTGCCTCACACCTACAATGAAGCTACTCATACTCACCTATCATCACCTATACAGGGCACTGCAAACCATCCTGAAACATCTCATCAGCAACTGGTAGGCTGTCTATTAAAGCTGTAGCAGTATTAATATCTGATGTCTTCACAACAGTAAAGATTTTTTTTTCAAGCAGAAAAGTCTGAAAAAGACATTATTAGTCACACTATGAAGCAAAGGCTGTTAATCTCCTGTCTACACCTTAAGAAAGAAAAGAGGAGAAAAATCTAATTTAAACAAATGCTACTAGTGATAAAAAATTCAGACTGATGCTACATTAAATTACTCAGGAGGCTGAGGTATCCAGCCATGGTCTTCAGTAAAAAAAGAAAATTATAGGGTCTATCAATTAGAGAAGCGGTGCTCTGAGCCTATGTGCTGGCATGCTTACAGTTTTTTTAATGTCTGGCAGGATGTTTTACAAACTAAACTCAGCAAGATGACAATTCCACCAGAAGGTGCTTCAGATGGTTTTGCTAATAATTTTGATCAGCTGAAACGGAGAAAAACATCACTTCATTTCTTTGGCTTTTCCAGAACCTGTCAAATCTGAGCAGAACCAGTAATTGCCCCCTTCTGCATCTCCCCCCGCAATCTCTTCTTCCAGAAAAGACACACTTCAATTTTTTATTTTTTTTTCCTACAAGTATTATACATAATCAGCCTTTGTTCCCAAAACAAACCTTGGTCATTCTTCGTGCACTTCCTTTACCAGAAGGAAGTGCCATTTCTCGAGAATATTCATTGGAGGCTGGTACTGCTACTGCTGCAAAGATGTAAGTGCTAACCACCATATATTGGCTTTTGTTTTAATAGGCTTTTAACCAACTTTGTTAATGGACTGAATGCAATTTAGATATGGAACTTGGCTAAAATGTAGCTTCAATTGGCTATTAAAATTTAAGAGCCAACTAAGATAGCTAATTACAAAAAAGCTCCAGTGATAATGCTAAGCAGAATTAGTAATAGCAAATGACAGTCTGTCTAGTCTTATTCCCAAAGGGAAAGAAACTCTTAACTGAGAAGTCAACCAGACAACGTGCAGAAAACCTAATTGCATTACTGGTATTATGGCATCCCAAATCTGGCAGCTCACTGGGACAAAACAGTGAGGAAAGTCTGTCAAACTATTCAGGAAAGCAACTGACCCCCTTCTTAATGCTAGCTTCAGCTTCAACAAATATTGAAAATTATGTTATTATTTTATACTAACTTATTGAAAACAATCCTGTAAGAATTATCAAATCAGCACCACCTAGCAAATACCTTATACCTATCTTGAATTTGAGTCTCTCACCAGATATTTTAAATTAGGGGAAAAATATAAACAATCTGTCTGCAAAATGTTCAAGCACTAAAAGCAGCATTATGTGCTTCATTATCAATATCCTCATTACAGCATCAGCTGAAGTGCCGACTAGTTCTCCTGTGAAGATTTATCATGTATGGTGGCCACTTTGAAACATAGGTAGCGGAGTCTTTAACATTCCCTACTCAAGTGTCTCCCTGCTGTGCCTGTAAATGTCAGTCCAGTTTTTTCACGGCTGCGCGCACAGATTAGAAACAGCAGGAGAGCTTGGGAGTATGACTACAAAACTAGTAAGGACACTTGTCTTCATGGCACTGCTCAAGTGATTCTTGGAATGCAGGACCCTGCTGTTTTCTAATATTTACACACAACTGGAGTCATCAAGAGCAGTAAATGCAGTCTAAAGGCAGTTTTCTTCTTTTGTGTTAGGGGCTTTACTTTCAAACAGGGATGTCAACAAAATCCTCCTACATCCTCCACCTCTCATAAAGTGGTGTATTTCCCCATCAGTGCTCTGCAAAACAGTAGAAACACGTGTGTGCAAGCACACACTGTATGCGATACATACGGCAGCACTGCAGGCATTATCACAGCCTTCCCCTCGGCTCCTCCTGACCGTCCCACGCGTTAAACACTACTGCAGCTACAGCCAGTAACTCGCCTGTGAACACTGTAGTTTTGCAGTGCCTTGTGAGCAGAGACAAGCCCTGAAACAACATTCACCTAGAATGGAAAGTGCCTTTTTTCTTCACAGAACACTTGCCAGGACATCTTTTTCCAGGACATTTTTGGGGTGGAAGGAGGGAGGGGTGGCTTATGAAATTTGCATCGCAAAACATTCTTTTCAAATATACGGAAATGACTGTGTTGCATTTGGCTTTGGTAGTGTCAAAATAAAACACACTCCTTCAAAACTTGGAAAGTAAAGAAAGGAAGTTTACTGGTAAATAAGTTACTAAAAAAATAAAATGTCAAAAAGCTGAAGTACAAAAAAAGACATTAATTTTGAGTATGTGACAAGCAAGAGAATATAATATGCCTTCCTGACAATAGCTATTCAGAGCAATGTAACATACTTTCTGAACAAAATGATTAAACGAAGTCATTAAAATGATAGTTAGATTTGAGGACTTTTAAATATGAGACAGGCTTTAGCAGTCCTACTTTTATACCTGAAACAAAGGGAATGTTTAAAAGTTGTCAGCTACACTTTGCTAATACGCCAGGAAAACAAGTTTGTGTAACAGTCAACAGAAATGAGAAAGCACCTTTTAAATATGGTATTCCATGTTTATTTCAAAAAAATCAGATTCCCCATTAAAAAACATAAAAATCATTCATTCAACATTTCATGCTAAAATGTATTTATTCTACTGAGTAGCTACTCAGATACTACACAAAGAAGCAGGCTGGACATCCATACAAATACACTGCTCATTGGCTCATATGGATTCTTTTTGGTTTGCCACACTGATAAAGTAGTCTCCCTGATAAAAATAATGTTCATACCCTAATTATGTGTATTTTACAGTATCTAAATGAAAAGTAGTGGTATTTCACACTGGAATTCAACACTTTTTTTTTTGACTTACAACTCTGAAGAGAAGACTCAAAGCTAAGCAAGGAAGGACTTCTACAAGAGGATTTGGAAGACTACAATGCTCCTCAACTATTAAAAAAGGTAAACTATTATGCTGTTATGAGAAGCAGATGCGAGTCAATATTTCATTAAAACTAGATACTAGACAAAGTTCTTCACAATTTTAAGTGTTCTAGCCTTTTCGTTAATACAAAAAGAAAACTTGAAGGGGTTGTTGAGAATAGGCATAGGTTTCTGGTTGGTTCTTTGCTTTGCCCTGGGCCCTGTCTCTGAAATTCTGGTCTGTATCTTTCCAGAGAAACTCTGAATTGGAAAAGTGATCTGAACACAAATACTCTGCAAAAAAACAGCTAAAATTCACTACCAAAGAATTGTTTAAAGCATTTTCTACAAACTAGAATGGAAGGATCTGATTTCTGTCTTATGTTCTGTTTTTAATGCAAACACTTGAGAACATTTAAAAGATATTTCAGATGTCATCTCAGTGTACATCTAAGTGACCTCCAATAACTTTACTCAAAACTAGAAGAAATCAGATTGCTGTTTCTTATACGGTACCCATAATGAAACTATTAAATAAAGCTTTATTTCTACATTATAAAGCAGAAAAAAACCACTTTATTTTAGTTTGCCTTTAAGACATACATTCATGTATATAAAGAATAAAAATGCATCCCCACTTCAAAAGTTGGCAAAATTTTGCATTAGTATTTAAGTATACATAAATTATGCAAATACTTTAATAAACCATTTATTCTTCAAAAACAGGTACAAACAGCAGTCCATGTTTTTACAGGATTCATCATTTAAAAAGGAAAGAAAAATATTCCACTGCTAAGGGCAAGAAAAAAAAAAGCAAACCAGAAATGAGCCACAGAGAAACTTAAATGTTGCTCCATCTATTATTTACTTCTGGACTCTCTTTTTGGTTGCTGTGCTTTTCTTGGTTTTTGGTGAGGTTATCTTCCGGGTTCTGGTAGCTACTGCATCTGCAAATCAAATGAAACAAAAGACAGAGTTTTAAAGACTAAAATAACAAAAACAGATCACAAGAAAATACTTTTAGCCTTTAAGAGGATAGATCAACTCCAATCACTCACTGAGCTTTGACTGCGGGGATGTGGAACACTATATGGACACCAAAGAATCTACAACTATTTCTGGGCACTGATCTTTCCCTAAAAAACATGCTGTACAGTTCAACTTCTCCCAGAGCAGAATTACATGGAGTTGAACCA
The DNA here is from genome assembly GCA_013400415.1 of Scytalopus superciliaris. Taxonomy (NCBI): domain Eukaryota; kingdom Metazoa; phylum Chordata; class Aves; order Passeriformes; family Rhinocryptidae; genus Scytalopus; species Scytalopus superciliaris. Next base: position 78,195 of record VXBX01008688.1, read on the forward strand.
TTTTTTTAGCTCACCTTCCCCAAAATGATTATCAGAACCTCTTGTAAACCTAAAACCCTCCTTCCTTGCTATATGCCAACTTCTAGTTCTATAATGACTTCCAGTATTAAGCCATTTTTGGTGCTCTTTGGACCTTGTGTTGAGCTGATCCAACTCATAACCTGCTATTGTGGTTTAACCACAGACAGCAACTACATACCATACAGAGGTCATTCCCTCACTCTCCCTCTCCTCCCTTCTCCCTCCCTCCTTGGAAAAAGGAAAAAAACCATGGATTGAAATAGGAACAGCTTAATAATTCAAACAAATTAAAATACTATAATAACACACACAAATAAATAAAAAAGCCAACCCATAAATGATACACAACACAGTTGCTCACCACCCATTGGCTGATGGCCAGCTCATACCCCAGCAATTGTCAGACCTTCTAGCCAACTCCCCCAGTTTATATACTGGGCATGACATTCTGTGGTATGGAATATCCCTTTGGCCAGTTCAGATCAGCTGTCCTGGCTGCACTCCCTCTCAGCTTCTTGTGCAGCTCCCCACTGACAGACAATGGGAAACTGGAAAGTCCTTGACTTAGGGTAAGCACTGCTCAGCAACTGCTAAAACATCAGTGTGTTATCAACATTATTCTCATACTGAACCCAAAACACAGCTCTGTACCAGCTACTGGGAAGAAAATTAACTCTATCTCAGTTGTAGCCCCCAGACACTTAGCAAAGAAATTTTTTTTGTCTGGTATTTTCATAGTTTAGTGAGGTGTGGCACCTATGAACATTCTGAATGGAGCTTATACAAGGGGAGGTGGAAGGCACACAGGTGAAAAAAGCAAGATTTTGTTTGGCAATGTCAAGCTGTTAAATCACTCAGCTATCAGTGCAGCTTTACCTACAGATTCAAGCTATTACTTGACAATATTTTATTAACAAAGGTAATGAATAATGACATCCAAGTAAGACTTCTAGTAAACCTGGCAGGCAGGTTGTTCAAAGAGACCATACGTAAAAGCAGTAACAAAAACCTGCCTGCATTTTGATTCTTTCCTGCCCACTAGCAGGGGAAAAGGAAACAAAACACCACAGCTCATTTCTGTGAATCACGTTCAACTGCAGTCACTTTGACAAAAAATATTATATGTAATAAAAATTCCTACCTTTTTACAAATACAGTAACAATGAAATGTTTCTCATCTCCTACTCATGTTTTTAGACTGTCTTCTTTAAACACTTTTTTTTAATCCTAAATTCTTCAAGACTGCATGCTTAACTACTTCAGCTCTTGCTTGTAAAACTACGTAATTCCACAGTTCCTATCAATTGTACATGCAAAGGAGAATGGTAAAATTGAGTTTCATGAAGTCCTTAAGAGGGAAGCTGCTTGCTTAAGACAACAACCTTTGAGCAGTACAATTCAGTGATCATCCAGATTCAATGAGTAAACTTGGGGAAAGGAAGGAAGGAAGGACAGAACAATGCAAACCAAACCAACTTCTACGAAAGAAACCCAGCAGTAATGTGTACAGTTTTGGGCTCTATCATACAAGAAAGCTCTGAGAAAAATGGAAAACAAAACGGTTTCCAGCCTTAAAACAAACAAAAAAAGAATTTAACTAGTTTATCTGAAGCAATAAAAAAAAGGAAAATAGATGCATTGTGCAAAAGATTGCTGCATAAAAAGAGTTATTTTCACATCCACAGTGGCTAGGACAACTACTAAGCTTAAGGGAAATTTGTACTAGGTACTATTAAACAAAATTCTCTGCCTTATCAAATCATTCATAGTAGTAAGGATAGTTAAGCCTTACAAGTGGTGCTGACTAGAGATGCTTTAGAATTTTAACCATAGAGGTTTTAAGATAAAATATCGGTATGTATCAAGATAAACACCAATGTAAATTGATTAGACTGGTATATAGATGTCTCATCTCGTCTTCTGATTCGACATACAGCATTTTAGAAACACACACATAAATCTTATTGCTAAGAGAAATAAAACTGCACAAGTCAAAAAAAAAAAATCAAAGTTTCTATAAAATGAAAGAGGTTCTTCGGCCAAAACCAGAGTCCCAAATTTCCCACTTCATTGCCTTCTTTAATGGAAAGGAGAACAGTGAGAGGTTCTGAACATGAAAACACAGCTACCAGGTGAAATAGGTATGATTTAGGTGTTAATGGTGACTTTTAAGTTAAATTATAGGTCAGAGTATCTAAAAACAGAACCACATACAGATTTTAGACTTTAGGCATGAAAAAGCAGACATGCTGGAGGTTATCAACTGCATCATTTGCATATGCTGAATTTACACCTGACAAAGGGTGAGTACATGCCAGCAATTGTATCCTGTGCAAGCTCTTAAACTAGACTGCAGTAATCATAATTAAACAACACAGTAAACATCTTTGGCCCTCAAAAATGCACATGAGGTTGAGTACATTGTTCAGACACTACAAGGTGTCCTTTCTCAAAAAACCTCCAAACCTAATGTCTGTGCAAACATGTGCATCATCTTGCACACACATTTTGCTATAAATATAATCCTTAAAGAAACAAAGATCTGTAAATCTGGAGTGGTGGGAGATGTGGTGGAGAATTCTCAAGTGGTGTCTGGAAAAGATGTTCTCAGACTAGTCTCCACACAGCTGAAGCCAAATCATCATTTCTGTATAGACATAGTGTGACACAGCAGGACAGTCTTATGACAGGACTGACATTTCTTTCATACTGGCACCTTCATGCCAAATATAATGAATTGCCAGAGTTAACCTTAAAAAGAGAACAAGTAGGAATCAGAGGGCCACTGACCTAACACAACTGACCAAAGCAGATAAATTTAGGACTGCCAGTTATTAAAAATTCTTCCACTGACCACAATATCCCATTTCTGTTGCAAAATATGCTTCAGTTATATTTCAGCTGTCTTTGCTCATATCAAATAACCAAGTCACTTTTGCTAGATGGCTCTCTAGGAGATCTCTTTCCCTCAATTGCCCTTCAGAAGGCTTCTACAATCAACAAGCTGAAAAGGGAAATGAGAATGGAATCCATACTATTGCTATTTACATATGGAAGGAATAGGGAAAAAATTATTTCCAGTATTGGAAACTGAAAGACTACACTCAGCAACCAGCTGCACACATCAAATGGGAACTTCACCCAGGCTGCAGCACTTCAAGACAATGAAGCATCCCCATGCTCTAATCAGTCTGGGCAGTTTGAATACAGTGCCAAGGAAGAGCTACTTTTCTTTTAAGATGAAATAAGGAGGAGTATTTAGTCTTCGGACAAGCTCTTTCCCAATTCAGCCAGGCAACTGAAAAAAATTTGTAGTGTAACACTTCTCAAACCAGAATTTTTCAGGGCTCTGAAGGCTGCTGAAGAACTTGCAAGGAGGGCAAATAGTAGTTTTGGTTAGTTTGTGTGTTCTCTTTTCTCAGCAGTTCTTTGTCTACAAATAATTCAGAAATATGACTCAGAAAAAAAAGAACAGAGAGAACTGAAGAAGGCAAATATGGACTGGAATTCCAAGAAATGTATGATTGTGGGGTGGGGATGAGAGTGAAAAGTCTGTAAATTTATGGGATGGGGCTTGGCTTTATCTACTCTGTTCTTCCAAGACCTTTCTTTCCTGCAATAAATGAAGCAAATATATTTCATATTCTCATATGGAAAAATATCAGAACATAAGAATGTATTATTTGGTGAGTTTATGCCTGTGTATTTCTTACATATAATATCAAATCTATGTGTTCTTTTAAAAAATTGAATATAAAATTGTTCCAGACAAAACTGATGCTGGTTTACTTCTATTTGAAAAAATTCCTTTACTAAAGACATTCCAAAACACAATTGTACAAATACATAAATCAGTAGTCCCAAGCAGAATGTGTCTAAAACTAGTCCTCCTCTTCACCACAGAGCAATTTACAGGAGGAAAAAAGTTTAATTAAAATGTATTAATTGCAATCTTGAAAAAGGTTAGTCCCCCGTAAAATTCTGAGTCACTGCAGTATACTTTTTCTTTCCTGTAAAAAAATTTCACTTGCAAATTATATATCTGACTTTGAATTGCAATACTTGCTCAGCATACTGCAATACATCTTCAGGTCACAGAAAAACAACAAAAAAAGAAGACATCACTTTTTTCTTAAATTATCTAGTTCTCTATATGTAAAGTTACTATACAAAACCTTATCCATAGAAAATTTTCCTCAGAAGCTGTTTTAATACTTTATATTAGCAGCAAACACAAGAAAGTCCCATAAAATGTAAAAAAGAACTTACTTATATTTTAGATGTGTTTATGTGCTAGAAATGGTCTGAAGATAGTGAATAGAAATAAGCTTAAAACATAAAGGTAGACTAAGTATAAAACTGTGTTCCAAGCAGACATAGGAGTACACAGTAACACTCCCATATTTTACATCTTGAACACTGATTTCATCTCTTTATTAAGGTAAGTGGAACATGTTCCAGATGCTTTTCACTGAATCTTTACTTGCATTGTCAAGAGAAACTGTTATTCAGGAAGAACCACAAAGCTAAGTTAAACATAAATCAAATACATTTTAACCTTCCTTAGCATAATATTTAAGAATCTTTATACTTAAAAACACCTCCTACCATACCTTTTCTCATTTAAATAGCTTTTAAAGATCCTCAGACAATCCTGGGGCAGGCCATAAAAAGACAGATCACTTATACTGTGTTTGATTATACTTAACAAAAAATAGAAAAGTCAGTTCATCAATATTTCAGGCAACCGAGAGCAGTATTTCTCTGCTTTAAAATCTGAATCTTCCTGTTAATTTCTAGATACAGCATCGCAGCAGCTGCTTTTAACTTCTAAAACCAGATCACATAACTCTTACACTAGAACATTTAACTTGCAACATTCCTGACATGGGTAAGGGAGGGTAAGAATAGCACAGAAAGGGACAGATGTTTCAGTGACTAAACACAGAGATGGATACAGAGTTTCAAGACTAACACTAGTCAGTACTAAATCCTTCACAACCAGAAACAGATAAATAACAAATGAGAACTATTGTGTAGTACAGGTTTTGCAGAAAAAAACGGTTTTTAAGGTATAAGATTATGAAGATAAAAAAAAAATACCTACGAGCATTGGTATGGAGTAGAAAGACAAGTATCAAGTAGCACCACAAACCTGCTCAAAAAACAATGTGCTATGCTTTCTCCTAAAGCTTGATAACAAGGCCAACAATTCTCTAAATAAAAAAAATGCGCCAATGTGGAAATTTAATCCAATATTAAGCAATAAATCTTGCTTGAATAAAGTAAAAATGATTTAAGACAATAACCCAGATACTGATTTATGCAAAGCCATGCAATGTAAATAAACAGAAAGCTAAGTATCTATTAATTGAGAAATACTATTAAACCTCCATTTTGGAATGTCTTCTAACCAATCCATCAGTATGACTGTTTTCATATTGGAGCTGTTCACATAGTTCTTTATTTATACTGCAAGAGTAACCAAAGATCCCAGTTAAGGCCTTAACATGGTAGATACTATCCAGGAATACAGACATGCAAAATTTCTACTCCTAGTACCACATATTTCAGAAGTACATCAAAAAATACACAGTCATATCTACTTCAGCATTTCTCTTTATACTGTCCCAATTAATAAACCCCAAAACTGTCTTAAAAAATTTAAAACAGAAAATTAAAAAGGCTATTCTAAAAAAATGTATAATGCTATAATCTAATCTTCATTAACCTCAAGATTCAAAAAAATATATCGTTTAATTTCTATTGAACATTTCTAATAGATGTTTCTATTTCTATTGAATCCCAAATTCTGGCTTTGCACCTAGGATTATTCACAAATTCTCAAAAATTTCTTGTTTTTGCAGCATTTACATGATTGTCACTGAAGATGTCTATACTATCTGCGTATTCCAACAAACTAATCAAAAGTAATCATATTAGTCCTATTAATATTATGCACTACACTCCCGCATGAACATTGGTGGGTATGTACAGTGTATGCCAAAATTTAGTGTTCTGCTTTAACAGTATCATCATTTATAAGCCTGTGTATTTTACTACTGTACATGAAGGCAGCTAATACTGAAAATGGAGCTGTAATAGAGTGGTTAAAAAGCTTCTTGTTTAAATAGAAATCATGTCTTCTGACAGTATTTTTCCTGGTAAAGACACATTGGCTAATATAATACTTCAACATTACTTTATAAGGGATACCCTGTAAAACTGCACCTTTTAGGAAAGCCCATGGATTCCAGTAATCACAGGGGGGGGAAAAAAGAAAGAAAAAGCTTATATAAATAAAAAACAATAACAGAATTCCACCGAATTTTTTGCATCTTATTTTGGAAGTACAACACAACTTATTTCTCAAGGGCTTTCTAAAATTGTGTTTCTTTTAAAAAGCAAAGTCCCTTGACAGCTCTAGAAACACCAATGGCTGGCATGACTGAAAGACAAGGCCTTTAATGACCTCGTCTGACGCAGCCACTCTTATGCTGACAACAACCAGGGGCAGCTGAGGGCAGAAGCAAGAATTTCCAGATGTTCATCCTTTCTCAATGCCCTTCTTTCTTCCTCCTCCACCAAGTCTGGGAGCCCCCCAGCCCCACCAGCAGATTTAATTACTGGCAGAGTCTCTGTAGCCACTGAGAGCCCTGGTGTACTCCAAGTGCCACACAGCTGATCAAGATCTTTTGGGGACAAATAATCTTTTGGACTGGATTAGCCAAACTGCATAGTCAGATGCAGTTAATGCTGATGAGATGAACAGCAAAAGGCTGCATGGCTCTTCCTGCCACTGTTTTGTGTTCGAGTAATCATGAGATGTTGCTTGAATATCTGAAGAGTAATCCCTGTTCTACTATATTTATCCCCTTAGAAACCAATAAAATAGAATTTCAAGAACTTTTAAAATGTTCCTGTATGACTGACCTCTAAATTGTACAACTAAGAAGTATCAAGAAAATATCCATTTTACTGAACTTCAGGACATTGTTTTAGTCAAAGGACTAATCACATAATGGAGAAACAAGTACATGGTAACAAAAAACTAGTAAGTTTTAAGCACTTCTATAACAAGGAGCTATTATCAAATTATCAAAAGCATCAAAATCAGGTTATTAAACAGTTGCCCTTTCCTTTAACACAAGTTTATCAATCACGTAATAGGTGGTAAAGTTTTTAATTCCACATTTGGAGATAATCAAATGAGTAAATACATCCATCACATTTCACCTGAAATCATTTGATAAAGCAGGATCCCCCCACTTGGTATTCATTAGACTGAGTAGTACAAACAGGTGAAATTAGAACCATTCCACCTGTAACTCTATTGAACTGGCACGAGGAGGCTTTTTTAATTTAAGTTTATGTTGAAAATATATACAGCCTCCCAAATACCTCAGCATTTACAAAAAGCTGATGCTACCACTTGGATTGCAATTCCTCAAGTCTTTTTTCATGTCTTTCTATGAGAATTTCAATCTGCAATCTCGGGAAAAAAAGTAGTATAATATATTATAAAGAATGAAAGTATGTTCTGCACATGTGTATTAAATCACAACCAGAAAAGTCAGCTGTATTAAATATTTCGTTAAAAAGTCTTAAATAGTATCTAAAATGCTAGAACTATAAATGTCAACATTATATAAAATAATTGTATTGCCTTGAAAGAAAATAATCCAATTAACACTTTTTCAGCCACTGACAGCACTAGAGAATTCATAATAAACTGAAGGCAACAATTCAAAAGGTATTCAAGTAAGAAGAACAGTCGCTGGTTTTAATGAGTAGAATTCGGTAATATGAACAAAGCAGTGTCATCTCCTGGAATAACATGAGCTTTAGTCCTTTATACCATACAGTTTGACTAAATATGCTATGGTAAATCCATAACTTACCAATATTAGTATGGTACTTGAAAGTTTACACTTTCACATACTACCATCCTTCTTCATCAAAACCCTTTTAAACAAGCAGATTTGTTTTGGGATAGGTTTCAGTTGTTACTGCTTTATTATTTTCAGACTACTTGACCACAGACAGCATCTGGTATTTTACTTGGAAGTATGAATCAAAAATTCTTTAGGAAAAACTTCTTTGCAATTACTTGAATTCCGTTCACATCTACATGAAGGCGTTAGAAAGTTAGATCCAGAAACCAGTTTGACTGGACATTCACTACCAGCTTACCCTCTATGTATCTACTGATTCTGATCTTGGATTTTCAATAATCCTGCTTTATCTGTCCATGACTTTTCCCAGACAACACTGAAACTATGTCAAATTATGCTGAAATAATAGCTTCAGCATTTTCTATCCTTGTAGTTAATCCTTTTCTCGACTTTAAACACACTTGCTTTTGGAAGCTGCTGCTGCTAGCCCTTGGCTTTAACACGCTGTGAATAGGAATCCCGAGGAGTCAGCATTTTCTAACAGTGAACTGGGTAAGATGGAAGGACAAAAATGAGAACAGAGCAGAGAATGAACCATGGCAAAAGAACATGGTTCAGTCACCAATTTTTATCACCTAGCAATTCTACCAGCTTTAGGCAACATGTAACTGGAGCACAATCCTTTCTTACACAGAAAGTTTAAGTATTTCAGTATCATTAGACTTAATCTAAAAAGAAATTATGAAAGCTCAAAAGCACTAGAACTGCTAAAGGTAAATGGTTCTACTGGGTATTTTGTGGCCATGTGGCTCGGTTTTGGTGAGCTAAGGCTGGCTACAGGGGTAGCCTCTCACTGGGAAGAGGCCAGCTGCTGTTCTGTGTTCAACACAGCCGTTTCCAGCTGGCTCCAAAACTAAGCCACTGTAGGCCAATTCTGAGCCAAATTTGTTTGCGGCAGCTCTACGAAAACATTTAAGAAAGGGAAAAAACCACTGGACAGGCAGACAGGGAGTAGCTGTGCAGGGACAAGAGTGAGAAATCACAGTCAGAACACCCAAGTCAGAGGAGCAGGTGGTACTCCACTGCACTGGAGCAGATATTGCTCATGAAGGACCCAAGACGGTGCAGATATCCCCTGCAACTCATTGGAGAGCCCACACTGGAGAAAATGAATACTTTGTGAAGAAACTGGGCCACTTCTTTATTTTCCCCTGAAGGACTGCAGCCCAAAAGAGAGAGCTGGGGGAAAACACAGCAGAGAGAAAACACCATTTACCAATCACAGTACACTTCCCCTCCATGCCCCCTGCACTGAACAGGGAGAGTGGTAGAGGAGCTTACAGTGCAGTAGCTGAGCCTGGGGGAAGGAAAGGTGTTGTTTCAATGTCTGGCTTTGTCACTACCCAAATTTATATTAATTTGCAGTACATTACATTTATTTTCCCAAAGTAGAGTCTGCTGTGCCAACAAAGTAAACAGTAATAAATTTCCCCATCTTTGTTTCAACTCATGAGTTTTCTCATCCTATTTTCTCCTTCTGCCCCACTGGGGAGGGACGTGAGTGCTGTGCGGGAGTCTGGCCCTTAGCCAAGGTATCCTGCAACATCAGTACATGTGACTGTCAGAACAATCTTTTGACTTACTAGAAGAAGTAGCTTTCTTTTTTTCTGGACTTCCTGTATCTTCCATTTCTGCCTCAGTGCTCTCACTGGCTGCAGCTGCTGCCTTTCTTCTTTTCTGAAGGAAAAAAAAAGCAATTGAACTCAAGAGCAGGAAAGACCACACAAAGTAGAAAATATTCTTATCCTCACAAGATACTCCCCAATTTTAAACATTATTTCTCCATATAATATGTCTCCAGTCGTAGAGAAAATTTATTTGTATATTAGCACAAGAATCCTAGAACTAAGCAATACACAATTTAAAAGGACAGTTCCCCTATCTGCAGATGACTTTAGGAGTTGAAATTTTAATGTACGAAAACATGAGGTTTTGTGATCAAAACCTGTTTGTTTTTTTAATTTATATATGTTACGAAGGAACAAACTGAAAAATCTGAAAGAACACATGAAAACATTTTACCCTAAGTTCATATTAACTGATTTTTTTAAAAGCAATTACATCTCATTAAATTCAAGTTTATCTGGATCTAGCTTCTTAAGGCTTTCTTTGAATAGCCTAAAAGTAGCTAATACCCACTGACAATACCTTTTTTTTTTTTTTCCTAATAGCAACTGTGCATTCTGTTCCAAAGAGAGGTACTTGGGAAATCTGAACTCTATTCAAGGTACATTATCTTAAAACTCATAATGTATAGAACTCTTATTATCTGTGTATTACAATTAATCTTACTATTGCAAAGTATTCTTAAAAGTTGTTATGGAAAATTATGGTTTTAAAGCCATGATTTTTGCAAAAGATGAGTTGACCTGTATTAGACACAGATGAAAAGTGATGAACACAGAAGAGTTTACCTTTTCCTTTTTCAATTTTTTTTTAATTGTGTGAGACTAGAGTTTTACTAATACAGCTTTAAAAGTGGCTACAACTTCACACAGCTCACGAGAGAAGGGGAGAGTGCATTACATCTTTCCTTTCTAAAGTGTTGCTTCATGATTACCATCTAAACCCTGCTGGGCTGAACAGATTGGTTCGATAATTACATACAATAACTGCAGTGGGCAGGTAACCCTCAGCTGGCACAGGGCAGCTCCCCTGTGAGAACTTCCATATGCAAACTGCACTGATGGAGTGCATTAGGTACATCTTTCCTGCCGGTGCACAGGCCTGATTACTGCCAGCCAAGACTCCAAGGTTAGCATGTCAGCAGATTTGTGATGCATTAGGCAGGAATAAACACAGACACTTTTGTTCATTCTGACCAAAATTAAGGAGGACTATTTCAGCACTGCACTGCCTTTATACAAGAGATAATGCATTCCTCCCAATTGTACTAGGAAACATTTTAAACGCTCATCAGAAAAATAGATATTCAATACATGCTACACAAAAGCAAAACACATTTATCTTGTTTCCAGGCTTATTTAATAAAATGTGGTTTCTTAATCTTGATGCAGGTGAATTACATAGCAGTAGAAATCCAGCAGCACTCATCTGACAAAAGCAGCACCTGCATATCTGAAACCATTAGAAGCAATCAAAAAATCACTAAGACCTGTATTTTTCTGGGTTACTTTACTCCCAATATTTCCCAGCAACTCTCCAGCACTGAACAACAGTAAGATGTGGTCCTTGCAGTAAATAATTTAGTCAAGAGCTCAAAATACTTCCTTCAACTCCTAGTACTGCTGGCTTCTTGTTTTGATAGAACTCTACCACACACAAACCAACATGCGCTTACTATACAAAA
>VXBX01008688.1:89553-107298 GCA_013400415.1 Scytalopus superciliaris
CTGTGGACTGTGTTTCGTTTACTTACACATCTGAGGAAACTTGAGTCATGACATAGAAAATAAAATTCTAACTTTTAATACAGCAGACATCTGTGAGTTTTAATCAGGTAATACTGAGATTCCAGAACAACCATCCTTATATGCCATATATAATGCCCACCATAGCTGAATAAGCTATACGAGCTGAGAGAATCCTACATTCTAAGAATGTATTTACACAGAAGCTAGAAATATTTGTCTCCTAGCTATGAAACAGCACAACTTCAGAACACCAAGTAACACTGTTATAAGGAAATATTATGGCAGATTACACCAAAAGAAAGAGTACGTGTGTTAAGACCTGTTGTGATTAAAAACCAGTAGAACCAAAATGTCACCGATATTCTGTATTAGAGATCACAGTCTTCTCAGAGGTGCATGCCAGACTGCATTTTTCTTTTCCAAGGTAGACATTAAGTATGCCAAAAGAAATTCAACATGTGTTAGAAGATACTGGGTCTCAGAAGCAAGATGCTACTGATTAATGATAAATTATGGAAAGCGGTTTTTGACAAAGTTTGGAATTTGGAGCTTATCTTTAAAACACTAATTCATCAGGTTGCACTAACCATCACAGCTGAAAACACATATTATTTTAATTAACATTTTATGTTCTTCCTTTCTTCCTCCGTGTTTTTAAGTGTCCAGCTGTTCTCAACTTGCACAAACTTCCTGTTCTCTTACACTCTCATTAATGTCTGATACCCTCTGGAAGAAAAACCTAGTGATACAAGTTCCCAAACATATATTCTAAAAAGGCAGACATCCTGCTGAAGACCCTTTTTTCATTCATTCTTGATGAAATGTGAAAAATACGGCCAAAAAAGGACTGACACAATCTATTCTTCTACCTGAGCCTATACCACAGCTGTTACAATGCCTACAGAATTCAACATAGAAGAAAGAGTCATCTGCCCCAGTGTTTGGCCAAAAGCAAGAATGTATGTCAACCTGATATCCATCAACCTTATTTTGTCTGGACACTCCAGCAGTAGCTGGCATGAAGTAGCATGAAGTCCACTGAAACAGAAAGCAGACAGCTGAAAACATTTACTCAAATGGGCCAGTAACACTCGTTGTTTTATCTAAATGCTTGAACATATTTGTGACAACTGAGCAAGCTGACCATGCATATGGTTCCTCAAAGCATGAAAAAAACCCACCCCCACCCCAATGAAAAAATCTAGCTCCTTTTTTATGCCAGTAGGTAAGAACCTATGTAAAAGTATTATTCCACCCTTTGGGAACGGTCTTGACTGATACTGGCTAAAGAAATAAGATTGTTGGAAGTTTTATTCCACTGAAAATGTACACCAGATATCTCTGCTGGACAAGGACATTAAAGGTCACAGATGCTGACTCTGCAGCAGGCCAACTTATTCAGCAAAGAAACCAGTCAACCATTAAAAACATATTATTTTTTTCCCCAAAATACCAGTCTCAAGCCATGTCAAGCTACAGGGGGAACAGAAGAACTTATGCTAATGAACTCTCCTTTTGGACAGACCTTTACACACAGTTCAGCAGAAAATATTAGTACAGAGACCACAGCTGTACAATTCTAACCAAAATACTGTTTAATGGGCAAAAAGAAGAAAAGCTGGACATATATCTGCAGACTTTAGAATCCTGCCTTTTTTTTCTTTTCTGATCTTTCTCATCTCTAACACGCTGCTGATCATGTCAGTAAGCAGGCAACATTCTTGTACTATTATAATTCTCAGTTCCCTTGTTCATGCAGAAGGAACAAACTACTCACCTGCTACTAATAAATGTTAATAAAGAACTAATAAATGCAGTTTGAAGTATGAAATAATATTTATTGTCCCATTATCTGACCAGATTACTGTTGGAAGCCGTTTTAACATACACTTTCCCTAAAGCTTAAAAAGTTCTGAATGCTGTATTCAAATGGGAATTCAAATCCAGAGTTTAAGGCTTCTCAAATACAAGGAATAAAATATGCCTAGCCTACCAACATAGTTAAGACTCAAAAATAACCTATTAGATCATAGTAAATTCAATATGGGAATTCCAAAAATCAAATACTTGGCATAAAAGTGTATACCTAAAACTAAGCCTTGAACTAGTCATGGAAAGGAAACTAATATAAAACAAAAACTAGACAAATTTTACCTTACGTGTACTTTGATCCATCTGGAGTTTTATCAATTTAAAGAAATAAGTAAATTAACCAAATGTTCATCTGTTCCAATGTCATTATATTTAGATATACAAATGCTGTTATCCAAGGTACTATCTATTAAGAAAATGCACCTACAAACATCATTCTGTATTAAGTTTTAATAACAATTAGTGAAGTTGAATTAGAGAAATAATGTGTATGACTAGGACTCAGACATTTAATTATTTAATTATTTCCTACTGGATGAAGTTATGGCACCTACTTCCAACACCACTCTAACTCTTACTTAGCTTCACCAAAGTGCACTAAAAGCTGACAAGAGTTTTTACAGTAAAACCTTTTGTACAGGATGTGTTTGCAAGTCTCCATTCTCTGTCAAGCCGAAGTCCAGTACTCCATCATCTTTTTGCCCAATGGCCTTGAGACCTTGCAGAAGTATTTCTCGGAAACGCTGATAAACAGGTTTTTCTTCATAGCTTAGTAGCTTCACCTTTTCCATATATTTAGCTATTTCACCTAAAGAAATGGTACTTCCAATCAACTTCTATTTGAAAACATTTTAATCATTCAATTTTATCACAAAAGTAACAGAAATTATGCATGCATTACTTATGCTATTTTTTAAATGGTTATTTCTAAACTCATAATAATTATGTCTTTACTACAACATGTTTTAGAAAAAAATTATACCAAGGTTCTTTACCCAGTGATGACAGCATCACTGTTTTTCACATATTCATTGCAATGAAGAGTCAGTTATAAAAAAGTATAATAGGCCAATCTTCACCAGTGAAAGCCTGTTAACATTGTATTTCTTACTCTATATTTAAAAATGTAAGAGAAGTGAGATGTTTTCTCAGAACTTCATCAATTCAAGACTGAAACAAATACTAAGTAATATGTGAAACATCAGACCACTGAAAAAACAGACAAGTCACACTTGATAGAGAAAACTCTTCCGATCACCAAGAATAGCTGGAAATAACCAATTAAGATCCCAAGAAAGTGTATTTCTAATAGAGTCAGGTTTGGGTTTTTGTTTTTGTTTTTTTTTTTGAAAAATGTACTCAGCAAATCACCAATGCCAAATAGGAACAATCTATACTTCAAGTTTGTACTGCTTTTTAATTTTCATCTCTAAAATTCAGTTGTGAAAAATCAATTTACACATTCCACGTTCACAATTTATACTATCCTTAGTCAGAAGCAATGCAATGTCTGCAGTTCATATAACTGCAGTCAAAAGGAGGAGTCTAAACTTCTCTCAAGCAACAATCTAATTCAAGCCTCTGTTGTTCCTGATTGAAAGGAAGAAGAAAAATAGGTACAAACTTCAGTAAACAAGTATTTTGAAATAGCTCCTCTTACCTGGTTTATTTTTCCCAGGAAAGCATTCGTCCATTAAAACGGAAATATTATCTCTACATCTGAAAAACAAAATTAGTCAAAACTACTGGATTTTTTTTAATTTTTAATCTTGCCCCGTTCTGATAAACTTTCTAAGTACCCAGCCTGCACCACTGTCAGAGACAGGAAACACTACTACATAAACCTTTGGTATTTTTAGGAGTGCAGTACATTTAGGAACCTGACAATTAAAGAGACTGGCTAACTGAAATAAAGTAAGGTTTTGTTCAGCAGTTTTTGACTCTTATAAAAGCAAGCAAGTAGAAGACTGAAGAAAAAGAACTGGTCCATTTTAAACCCTCACATACCAATGCTAAGGAAGCTAGATAACAAAACCTTCTTGAAGAGACACAAACTGCGGTGCTGGGAGAGCTCCCTTCATATTAAATACCTGACAAGAGAAGGTTGTTTGGGGCTGAGGGGAAGACGAAAGAATGTTAGCATTGAGGCTGAGGGACAAAATGAAAAATAATTTTAAAATCCCACTCTAGCTGGAATGATGCTCAAAGACATTTAAGATTCCCATTTAGCTTTCATCTCTGCCACTGACTTCAGAGAATAACGTTATAAAGGCTACTCATACTCCACACTTGTAAAGCAGGACTAATGGTTGCCTGCATTCTGGTAAAAGTGATCTTTTGGTTAACCATGCCAGTATTCTGAAGTGACAATATTGCTGTGGAAAAATAAGTATCTCACACATCCAAAAGAAGACAGTACAGCAGTACAAGTGAAGTGCAATTACAAGTCAAGGATACACAAGAAATGATGAAGAGAAACTGGAGGGTATACAAAATAGCCTACTCACCAAAAGGGAACATACTTACAGTACAAAGCATTTCTATAGTGTGACATTTTCATTCCGAAAAGTGAAAGCAAACAAGTCCTTTTCTCACCTGATTTTTGAGTCTCTGACAAAATTTGGATCTTTCAAGTTATCTTCCCAGGGTAGATGGCCACTAAGCCAATGAATCATGCAGTAACCCAAGATCTCCAGATCACCACGTCTTGATGGTGCTAAATATACATACACATATAAAAAACCCAACCATAACATCAGCTAATAAACCACACACAGCTTAACAACAGTAAAAATTTGTAAATATGCTAAGGCAATAGAAAGTCAAGGATAACAATGTAACACTGCATCTGTTACTTATTTCTTTATTTTAGCACGAAAGCTAGGAAGAAAAATATTATTCCTACATCTGGAAGGATAACTTCATTTCAAGTCCCTTATCAATCTCTTTCTTCTATTCAGAAACATGACATGCTGCACTTACTCCAATTTGGGAAGCTTTTTAAGTACTCAGATTGTGGAAAAAAAATAGAACAAGTTAGTGAAGTGATTGACTTTCTGTTCAAAACAGTTTTTACTTCCCTTCTATAAAAAGGTAATAGTGCTGAAACCCCACCTCCTGAAAAAAAGCATTCTATAATGCTGAATTGTTTTATGTGGCCTGAAAATTGAACAGAACACACTAAGAGGTCAAACCCCTAAGCCTTCACAAATAAAAACACATCCAAAAATAAACCACCAAAAAAGCTCCCAAAACAACCACATGTACACTGACCACAGAAACTAGAAGTATAAACAGGGAAATCAAGTCATCTTTGTTCATGTTCAGCTTTAAGCATAGATGCAATATTTCATCCTAAAGTAAATAATCATTTTCAACAACTTTCATTTTTCCAGAACATAGTTTTATGCTACTAAAGCAAAATTTAACAATTAAGAAAATGAAATCTGTGTTCACTATAAATGCTCAAGTTTAATCACAGACCTGTGCTTTCCATGTTCCATCTTCTTTCACTTCTTGCCTTTTAATGTTCAGTGACTATAGGCATAATTAATTATTTTTTTTAAATTCTAAATATTGAGTTAAAAACAAGAATATTTTCACATTGATAACAGAAACTATTTTTCTCACGAAGACAGGACTTATTTTTCTATCAAGATCTCACAAGCACTATTCCGTTTCTACTTAGTAAAACACAATATGCTAAACATCTTAACAGTCTTTATAAATTAAGAAACCCTAGTTAAGAAAGTTACATTAAACTACAGTAAAAGTTAGTAAATGGAAAAAAAGAAAAATGTCAGCATAACCCACGGTGGGGCGGGGGGGGGGAGGAAAACATTTTTCTAGATGCAGAAACCTGGTTTGTTTACTTGCTACACTGATTTTTTTTAAAGACTTTTGTATTTATAAAAAAGGATGCACAAATGCCTATTGCTGAGAAGAGTTTTACATCCTTACCCACACCCTTGTGTGCATCAATACTGGTATATTCAAGAGTTCCATCATGACACTTTTTAGGATTTTCTTTATATACTTTATGAACTCCTTCAGGACAGTATCGGTAGGCAAGCCCATAATCCACCAAGTACACCTAGTAATTGCCACAAAGAATTACAAGGTTAAAGAAGTATAAATACAAAAAATATGCAAATAATAGACATAACTCCCACCCATTTTCATAACTTTTTTGAAAGTACTAAAAATGGTGAGTTGTTCAACTTTAAATTATTCTTTCTCAATGCTTTATTAATCTTAATACCTATAATCTGAAAACAATATGCCAGATAGATTTTATTGTTTTTCATAAAGCAGTCTGATCTGGAAGTCATCTCTTGCTGACACAGAAGACAAGTACAGTAAACAGTCAGTTTTTACCAGTAAAATTAAATTAAAAAACTCCAACTAACAAGCGAAAAAAGAAATAATGTCCATGAAGTTAAAATACACTTACTGTACTACCCTCTTTAAAGTCAGCTGTCCCACTTAAACAATACTACATACTACTACTACTACTACTCATTAACACCAGTTATTTTAAGAGAACTGAAATTATTTTACATGTTTCACAAGCTAAAACATTTGGGCAAGAACACATATATAATTCTGTAACTCTAACATGCATTGTTTGAATAGTAAAGAGAGTTAAAAATGCAGAAAAATGAAAGACTTCCGTAAATCAAGTGGAACAATAAACACTTTAAAGACCAATTTTTCCAAGTAACAGAACACTTATCTGATGGATTTCTTGAACAAAGGAATGAGGTAACAATGCAGACAGGCAAACATAATTTACCAGTGTGCTATATAATTTTAGGCTTCCACCTGCAAATACCTATTTGTGAGTCAATTTTTTTTTTAATCTCGAGAATTTCTCTAGAATATTATTTAGGCCAAATAGTCAATTGATAACTGTCCAGTAAAATGCATTAAAAAAATCGTAGAATATTAACTAGATATAAATGTCAAGCAGAAATAATGTTACCATATACATTCTCAAAAATGAGCTTCTGCTAGATTTCACAGGTTCAAAGCACTTTCATGTGTTGTCAAATAGAAGGTTTAAAACATGAGGAATAAAATGCATCAGAAATACCTGATTAGGGTTCTCGTAACTCAGAAGGAGGTTTGCGGCCTTGATGTCTCCATGCACATAGTCATGCTCATGGATGTATTCCAGAATATCAAGCTAACAAAACAAAATCATGTTAATGTAGTACCCAGGTCCGGCCAGCAGAGGACCCGGACTCAGCACAAAAGTGGGACTGAACTGAGAGACTCGCACAGGGAAGACAGATTGTGAAAATATAATGTATTTTTTAAACTTACTATTCTCAGGCCTAATTGTAGTACAGTTTTACGGGGAAATCGCTTTGCATTGTCTTCATATATCTTCTGAAGATCGCTGCCAAATCGGTCTATTATCATAAATCGATAACTAAATTCAAGGGCAAGGGAAAAAAAAGCCAAACAGCAAAGTTACTGAATTGCACTTAGCAAAGTATTTTATCTGTGTGTTAACTGTACAAATTACTGATTGAAAGTGTCTCTCTCAAAAGAAACTGTGTGAAATACTTGACTATTTTTTAACGCTGTACATCAATTCTTACCTTTTTTACATCAGCTAGTCAAATGCTCGTCCATCAAGAGAATTGCTCTTTATTCTAGTTATGCAATGCAATAACAAGTACTCACAATGGAAAACATCCCTATTGTAGCTCACTCCAGGCAAAACCAGGCATCAATTACGTACAAAAATACATTTCTTATTTTATAAATGACTAAGTAACTTAACATGGTTACATAAAACGTTCATTTACTGAAATCTATTGCAAACTTTCTCACCTATTATTAACAACAAAAACCTCTCACTGCCAAAGGTGTTCTGATATTCACTGCTATAGCCAAACTGGTGTAAGAACTGTAAGTGTTCATAGTGGCTATATTAAAGAAATTCCTGCATTAAACACTGAGTGCAAAGACACGTTTATTTGTGGGATAAAAAAACCCCAAAACACTACTGTATTTGCTTTTGCCTATCAAAATTAATGTTGTTTAGGTTAGTTTTACAGCAGAGGATCTTCTGAAACATTGATATTTCTGACATACTAAGGCATACATACCAACTGCCCTATGCAGTGGATCCATACAGAGAAGCCTGACCTACTCTAAGCTGCAAGAGAAGTACTAAAACTCCTTTGCAGCACAGCTGGTTAGAGAAAGCCCACTAGGAAACAAGTGCTATTACATAAACATTAACATTAAAGACCAAGTAACAAAAACCCTTCAAGACAGGGAACAACACTAAAAACTATCCCTAGACTTAAAACAAATTTAACATGAGACTAGCAATTATTCTAGCTCACAGAATAAGTAAAAAAAAAATAGTTTTGAGAGAACACTAAGTCCTTAATATTCATGAGTGAAAATACACTAAGTGCACACCATAAGAAAAACTATAAAGGTAGTCATATTATTATTCAAGGACTTGCACATTAGAAACTGATTTTGTTTTAATTAAAATATAAAAAGCTTCTAAACCACATATGCAAATAGAGCAACACTGTATTACAGCAATGTTCCCGACAAAAGAAATCTGAATTAGAAAGCCTAGACACAAATAGAAGTAACAAACAAAATACTAAAATATATCTATTCATATAGTTCAGTAGACACGCCCTGCCATGAATATGCAACTTTGTAGCAGAGATGAACAACGCAAAGATAAGCGGAAAATACACCTTATAAAGTAAATTAGGTTAAAAGGGATAGTGGTTATGGATTAAATAAATTCCCATGTATTTCAACAAAAGATATATTCACCTGTTTCCATTTTTTCCATGCAAGCCAGAACCCCAATATCTTGGTACACCTAAATATTTCAGTTTATGGGACTTAGTCCACATCCGAACTGAAAATACAAATAAAATTAAGTTCATGGATTTGCATCAGTAGAGATTTACATAAATAGGGAGTAGTCACATTGCTTACAGTTTCTGCATACCCGTGAGCTGCTTATTTCACAGAAATGTGTATGTAAAGTATACTGGAAAGTTAATGACATACCCGTTGTAGGGACAGAGATGCAACTCAAGTTTCAATTTAGACAACATCACCAACAGAACTAGAAAGAACACCTCTAATTTACTATGTCTGAATTAGATTTCAAAAATTTTAAACTAATTTTGAACATTACCTAAGGAGATTTTCTTAAAGTTTGACCTTATGCCTACGGGCTCTATTTTCCTAAATGCTTGTAGTTTATTAAAAACATTTCAATAGACTGCTTACTTTCATCTGGCTTAGCAGCTCGCATGTAGAACTTTAACTCAGTAAAAAGAGGTCCATTCTGGCTGGGTTCCTTTAAGACAATTTAAAATTCATTAAAATCTGCTGTGTTAGTGCCTAATAATTATCAAAAGCTCACAAAATGTAACATTCACCCTATAAAAACATATTCTCCTTCAAATGCTCTACCCAGTGTTGATAAACTCAATAGAATATCTTCTTTTTATAAAGGAAGTTTAGCTATAAAAAGTTCTTTTTATTATAAACTGCTTAACATTAAGGGTATCAAGAAATACTATCCCATAACAAAAGACTACAGGATTAACACATTAACTGAAATGTACAGAAATATTACCAATATTTGGCAGAAGTTTAGCAGAGAACATTAAACAACAATCATTATCTCATTTTTTCAAATTAAAGCTGGATTGCATCAATTTCATTAGCCATTAGTGATCTTAAAATAACATCTGAAACGATTCAAGGACAAAATCTTAACAAAAGTTAAATTCTTACTGAATATAAGGTATTTTGTTTCATTCATACACTAGCTGACAGAGATAAAAATTAGAGGATTTCAAAATTTTTCTTTAACTAAAGAACTACACCTGGTTTGACTTCAGAGCCTACCTATACAGTGATCCACACAAAGAAGCCTGACCTACTCTAAGCGGCAAGAGAACTACTAAAACTCCTTTGCAGCACAGCTTGGTTAGAGACAGCCTATTTAACTTGTATTGAGACAGGTATTTAACTTGTATTTAACATAAGGTATATTTCAATTTCATTTTCAAGAGACAAATCTATGGGAACCGTGTAACAAAGTTCAAGAGACGAATTTGTAGGACAACACCAAAACTGTGAAATACTGCAAGGACAGCAAGTGGGCAAGTTCCTTGACATTACATCTCCAGAACTTGGTACAGAAAAAAAAAAAGTGATTTCAACTCCTGGCATTTTCTGATGAGTTTAAGCAATATACTTTAATCTAGTTACTCATATATGTCCAAATTCATTCTATCTCAGTGAAAATATGTGTTTTGGAACACCCTACACTACAAAAATAACAAAACCTAAGCTGTTACTGGCAAAGAAATCCAGAAATAATACAATCACATGATATTAGGAAAAGTGCCAAGATACACATCGATCTTAAATGGTTTTAATTTTAACTCCTAAACACAGATGCAGCGATCCAGAAAATTGATAAAGGCCAGACTGTACCACTCAGCTAAGAGAGGTTTTTTGCTGTCCGACATTAACGGAGCAATGTAAAGAGACGGAACCAGCTGATGACCGTGGGCTGCAGAGTGCACTCATGTCTGGGCTCAGAGGCAGAGTCAGGGACAGGTCAGAATGAGAGCAGATACCAGCCTGGGCACCACTCCTAGGCCTGGACCCTTGATTACAAACCTACTGCCTATCTCCACCTCCTTTCTCTAGCAGCACCACCCTGATAAACAAGGGAGCCAAGACAACAGTTTTCTGGCCTCTCCTTGTAGAACCAACAGTCAGACTTTGGCCAGAAAGCAGAAAAAAAAAAACCAAAACCAAACAAACAAACAAACAAACAAACAAACAAAAAACAAAACAAACAAAAAAACCCCCAAACAACAAAATCAGCTAGACTAACTGATCAACACACACAAAGCTTTGTTTATCCACAACCAACTAGAAATTAGCAATACAGAGATTATATAAGTGGACAAGAAGCACTAAACAGTTAAATTCCTATAGAGCAGTTATTTCAAACACATCTTATTTGACCTACTCACTTGTTTCTGTGTAGCACAATCCATTAATATTAAACTTAATTAGACTATAAATTCTTAAATACAATTTTCATTCACTTTACGTAAGTTTGAACAATGCTATTTTCTCACTAAAATACAGTAAAAAACTGTTGGTGTTAAAAATTCTTACAATATTTATCTATAAATAAATTATGCCACAAAAATTTACATCTCAGTGCTGAAAAAGAGATATATCCTACTCCAGTCAGAGCAAATGCTGAAAATCTGCTATCTTTTCATACTTGAGGGAATGGATAAATGATTTAACCACAAAATAGATCTTCATGTTGACTATGAAGGTGTTTTCCCACAATACCATTAATTCTACATACAGATAAATAAATGCATATGCTATGCTAAAAAGCTTACACAATTATGTCTGGTATTTGCTATACTAGTCCAGAAAGACTGCAAAGACAAATTTCTACAGCTTCATGCCCAGGATCATTCTGAGCACATGACTTATATAATTGAAATTAAGGTCTTATTCAAAAAGATATCATAATGAAAGTGATTATGAAGTACATGTCGACACCCAACAAATTTCAAGTAGTACTTTAAGAATTCCGATCTTTTTCAGTCAGCAATTTAATGAAGTGTAATTAAACTCTGCATCCATTCCTGAACAATGACATCTGAAAGGTCCACATGTTAAAAAGCATTTCTTTTTTTAATAAAAACTGTGATTCATTTCATACTGTTCAGACATGAATACTATGAGGATATGTCAAAGACTAAGCCAATTTCCATCCTGCTTTAATAGCTTAATTTGAAGAACATTACTATAGAAGCACATATTTTGTTAAACACTAATAATTGTTCAAAGCTGTTAACCACTTTGCTTCAGCTGATGGATCAACTAGCAACCACCCAGGCATCAGAAAATGGGCTCTTATCTGTAGTTGTGTTATACTATACTGTAGAGGCATAATATGTTATGGGTCATTTGTGAGGCTAGCACAAAGACTGGGGCTACTCTTTATTGCCATAAAGACAAAATCATAAAAGACAAATTAGAAGTGAGTAGTCATCTGGGATATTAGCAATAGAGGTATTTACAAAATGTTGCAACAAAAAGAATCTAGCATAAAAGCAACCCAAAAGTTGGGGCAACTCTTATATTCAGAGCCTAAAGTGGAGAAGAGAAGCAGATGGACAGGTTTCAAAAGCAGGGAAAGAGAGGGATAGCAATTACACACAGCATAAAGTAATGCACATCTGATGATTTTCCAAGCAAGTCAAACCAGATTCTTCCATGAAAGTTAAATGGCATTCTGCTTCCTTATCAGCCCAAACTCAGCAGGAGTTAGCAATTAAAAGCCACTGCCTCTTCCAGGCAAAAGCCACTGCTGATGGTCTCAATGTCTGCTATCTGCCTCTAAAACAGGCCACAGTTCCTGCACGACGGACACCCCCACCCTCAACAGCACAAGCTGAACATCCTAAAGCACGCAGCTGCAGGGTGGGGCTCCTGCTCTGTGCAGAATTCCTGCCCACAAACACCTAGGGCAGCAGCAGCAGGGTCATGTTGAATGTGGCAGTCTGACATATGCATGGTAAGCAGTGCTTTTTTCGGCAAGGGACAAGATTTCTGAAACAGGGTCATCACAAACTGCACCTTGGGGTCTCTGAACAGTATCAAAATCAGAACTTCCCTTTAGTCAGCAGACATAAATATCAAGATTAAAGGCACATATTAACTAAAATGTATTTTATTCCAGTCTAACCTGAACTTTTAGTTTCAGGAACAAATGCTAAAAGTATTAACATATTTACAATGTGGCCAGCTACTGCAGCAAAGCATTTCAGTACCATCATATAGTTTCATAAGTAAAATGTTAGTGCAGTTCTGAACTGGGCTGAAAAACTCATCTTATACATTGTGGAATTCTTAAACAGTTTTCTGGTCTTTATTTTTATCATAGGAACAGAAGTGCCACCAAGATAATGACGGGTCTGGATCCACTATGGCTATTCCCATATTCCCAGTTTTTTTACTAAAACTTTACCAGGGAATCATACATAATAGTAGGATCTATACAAAATACTCTAGAAAAGTTTAATAAAAAATACTTTTTACCACAGGAAGAGAAACAGCCAAATCAAATTAAATAACTCTTTTTTAGGACTAAAAACATAAGAAAATTTCAAGTTATAAAAAGAACTTACTGATTTGTTACAATGAGCTAAAAATGAGCTATCAACAACTCTTTTTCTTCTCTATAATCATTAGGTTTAAAAATTATGTGTCAATGCTATTTTAAGTCAATAGAAATTAGAACATGTATGTGGTTTATGATAAAACATTTAAAGGACTTTGCATGTGTGGAGACCTCGGGAAACAAAGTTTTGCTTTTTCTATTCCCAAGCCATCTGTCAGTTTACCAACATCCAGCGGTGAGCAACAGTTCAGAGTCACTGTTGAATCTCAAACATTCTCCAAAAGCTAGCCAGATGCCATTCATTTGGTGGTATTTGGGCTGTTTATAGGAAGCAAACGAAACACAATCTGATCCATTTCATGAATCTTTCTCAACTCCACTGATGTTCCACTATGATGTTCCTCATACAAAGGAGTCCCAATTCTCAGCTGAATTTCTCTGTATCACACTTTTATTTTAAATAGCACTATGCAATTGTATTATTTTCAGAAGATATTTTAAATTACACATGCTACTCTAGAACAAATATTTTCAAGTTGTGAAGTAAAGATTCAAATGCTCTCTTACCACTTTTGCAACATAAGGAGCATCACTGCCAACCGCCTTTGAAGAATTAACATCAGCTGTTAAAAAAGAAGCTTTTATTAGTAGTATGAGAGCAAACTGTCACAAAGCATACACTTCTGTGCTATGCAGCATGGACAAACATATGACAAAGTAATTATGTATGAGCACAGATCAGTACCTTAGCATTGGTAAGAGAACTACTCTATATGACAAGGCTACTGCACATGGATATGGTCTTGCATTCTCCCTTCTGTTTGAGAACAGGCAGTTTACTAAATAAAGGAATTATATTTTACTATCCAGTAATTTTTTCCTAGTCAATAGCATTTCTTCTATTTTCTAGGACTGTGATAAACAAACACATTTGTGGGCAAAGATGAAAAATAAATTTTCTCTACTATGTTGCCATGTTGCATATCTAAAAGTAACTTTCTGTTGCTACTAAGCTGTTGATATTTGTCACAGAAGATACAGGTATGAAGGACATCAAGCTAGGCAAGCACAAAGTACACGAACAGTCAGGGTCACAGCTTTGTGCAAATGATGGGGAAGCAGAAAGCAAGTTTTGACTTGAACAAAGCAGGAATTCTTAACAAGAACTACACAATTTGAGCAAGTTGGAACTCCAGTAAATTTAGTAGCTCACTGAGCAAAGCTGAGTAAGTAATTGAAAGCTTATTTGGCAAGAAGCCACCCACTGGTCCTGTTTTTCTTCTTAACCCACTTAGGCTGCAGTCTGTTCATTTAAAAGCAGGACAGAATTTTTGTTGTTGTTTTCCAACTCAGTATGAATTCAGAGCAACTTTTTCACCAAGGTGAGGAAGACCATATTACAGCGATCACATTAACTTTCATCTCTTCAAAAATGTTTGAAGAACAACTAGGGGCAACCAAATAGATAGTCTCAAGACCTCTCTTATCTGGTCATTGTTCAAGTAAGAGAGATACTAAGTATGTAACACTATTCACTTTAAGAAATTTTCCTTGTATTCAGTAACAGCACTGAAAAACAAGAACTGTACTGACAGTTTAAACTGCAAAGTCTAAGATTTGTATTTGTTTTGAGCACTGGTTACATAAAAAAAAAAATACATGACATGTCAAAGGCC
Organism: Scytalopus superciliaris; assembly: GCA_013400415.1. NCBI lineage: Eukaryota > Metazoa > Chordata > Aves > Passeriformes > Rhinocryptidae > Scytalopus > Scytalopus superciliaris. The sequence goes on from VXBX01008688.1 coordinate 104,365, forward strand.
ATGAAAAAAAAAAATCAAAGCAACACCAAAGTCAAAACCAGCCCAAATACTGGCTGAGCAGCAACTTCCACAGAATACACTCAGACTGATTCAGTTCAGAATTTGCCATTATAAAGACAATTATGCAAAAATTCAGTATTTTGGACAGAAAAAAATTCAAATTTAAATAAATATTAAGCTACCTTTTCCATAGCTAAAAAGTAATAACGATTTTGGTTAAAAAAAAAGAATGAACTACCACTGGAAAATCATACAACTTAGTGTTTAAAATCATTATTAGTTTACTCTTGTCCTCTTCTTCCAACACCATGATCCAAGTTAGGGTTCTAGTAAAAAGGATCACGTGAAGACACTTTGCATTTCAAACTTAGGGTTAACTTTTCACTGTTTTGAATAAGAATAAACATCTCACTCTCCATTTTAAAACATTATCAAAGATAACTCCACTTACCAAGGTATAGGCGTCCAAAGCCTCCCTGCCCTATAGGGACACCTAATTTCCATTCTTTTCTTGCTATATCTACTAGAACCTCTCCCACATCAAATACTTCCGCAAGTTTCCTTTTTGCAGGGGCTCTTTTTCCAGCAGTCTTCTTATTAGGTGGCATTTTCTCTGGAGAGAGAGAGAGACAGGAAGGAAAAACAAAAAAGCATAGGTTACATGCTGATCCAACTTGATTTACATAGAAATCTGTTACACCCCCAAAAAAGTATGAGTTGTTTAAGTTATAATTTGATACTACAAAGATACCTTAAAAGAAAGGCAGTAAGCAGTTTCACTGTCATGAATTCTAAGTGAAAAACAACTAATTTTTCCAGGCATCACAAAAAGATTTGACAGCAAAAGTCTTCACAAGAGAAACCTGTTAGGAGACCTTGTATTACACATGCTAAAGAAAAAATCTCCCTATCTATTGTACTCAATCAATCACAACCAATCATAACTTGGAAAAAAGTAAACTAATGAAATAAATCCCATCAGTTTTCCTGAAGTTAAACTTGCATATTGAAAAATTCCACTTCTTCAGAAATAATATGAGGAATTCCTCTCAGCTGTAAAAAAATTTTAAAAAAATTTAAAATTAGCTCTCTAAACACTTAATTGTTTTTTTTCCTATATAACGTCAAGCAACAAAAATGAAAGTCTGCTTATTGTTTACAGGGTAGCATTGAGTAGGTCATAAAAAAACTAGTATGTAAGTACCTGTTTTGAGATTCTAAGTGTAAAAGTGTAATTGTTGCCTTCTGCCAACCTCAGGTCTCAGATAAGCAATATTTACAGAAAGAGGAAAATTGCTGTTAAATAATTGATGTTAAGACTATTGCATTGAGTAGCTACACTAATAGGAAAACAGTATTTTGCTATCCAGAAACTTCCTGAATTTTGTATTAATATTCCTTTCTGCTTCCAGCACAATCATAAAATCCCACCAAATGGTCAAAATGGTATCTCTTAGAAAATAACTGTGATTCTGTATGACTTTTATCTGCACAAAGTAGAAGGAAAGATCAGTTCTTTGTAAAACAACTTATGAAGGCCCGTCATGTAAAGAGACCATTAGTTATTTAACATCACTTTTCCTCTTTCAGCTCTAATGTTCCTCTAGGACTTATTTTAATTTCCCAATAAGAAAACTGTTTAACTATGACAGCTGTTCCAAAAGCACTCCCACTCCTACAAGACTCTTCTGACTGGGTAGTATCTTCAGGAATTTTTCTTCCTCAAATAATGTCTGTCACCCAACTAGCATCTGTAGAAAGCAGCCCATAACCACTTCTCTACTTACTAAATACAAGAATAACTGTCAAGTTTCCAGAAAATCTTATTCTGTGCATTAACACTCAAGTCTGCAGCTTTGATTGACCAAACCCTAAAGGTGGAATGTGACAGAATAAAGCCCAACAGTGGATAAAACACCCTGTTGTGAGGCACCCAAGGAGCTTGGGCAATAATGCAAAGGAGCTCACTTGAGCTCAACACATAGGGGGACCTAAGGGTGGTTTTTGTTTTAGGAAAACAGCTAAATGAGTGGAATTCTAAATTGTTAAGTGGATCAAATGGAGGTATAAATGCCTCCCAGCGTAAGCTTGGCCACTGTAGGGGAAGTGAAGTGAATAGGAGGCTCAGTCCAACATAAGCATGGAAAAATCTAACTAGCAAAAAAACTTCAAAGAGAACAATGGGCTTGAGCTGGTTGCGATCCAAGTATTCCTTCCCAGTGGCTGGGGACACCAGCATCGTGACAGTGAACACATTATCAAGACCAGTATTGAGAATCACATGGATATTGTGTCTGAACTGTGTATTGCAATTGCTGTAATTTGCCAAGTTAAAATTGTTTCGCTTTCAGTATATTTTGTATTACTCTTCTAAATCAGAAATCCCATATAGCACCAAACATCTTCAAATAAGTAAATTTGATATTAAATATTACATCCTTCATACATGGATGATCTAGAAGAATCTGGTCACAGAGTAGTGGACTCTGGCAGTCTGCAGACACCAGTCATTCAATACAGAAATAAATGCAGAAGAGAAGGTGCATCATTCCATGACAAAGCTGTTTTTTCAGGGTCCTTATTAATCTGAGAAGAATCTTCGTGCCATAGAACCACACCTGAATACCTATTGCTGTTAAACAAGTAACTTCAACAAAATACTATCATGAAATACCTCCTATCACAGGAACAGACTGGTATTTATCAATACCTACATTGCACAAGGTTCCTCATTATCACAAAACAGGATGTTTTAAGTCTGCATTACTTTTCCGTATTTCCACTTCTATACAGTAGCATTCTTCCCTCCAATCAAGACACATTTTACACTTATATTTTAAGACTAACTTTATCACACAGCTTTATCCACAGTCTTCAAGAAACTCATCTCTACACTCCATCTTTTCTTTTTTTTTTTTTTTTTTTTTTTTAAGG
>VXBX01008688.1:107303-127303 GCA_013400415.1 Scytalopus superciliaris
TTTTTTTTTTTTTTTTTTTTTTATCTTCAAGGTGATACATACTTTACTGTCTTAGAGGAAGATCCTTCCTCCAGATTTTCTACAGGAGAAAAATGAGACTTTCAAGTACAATATACAATTCCAACCTGCTTGGATAAGACCAAACCAATAAGAAAGCAAGGGTGTCAAAGTGCCAGAAGGAAGAGTGGTAGAAATGGCTACATGTTGAAAGCACTTATAAGAACAGGCCAAAGAGATCACTGCAGACCTTTCAGCAGCTTCTCAGGAGACCCAAATCAGGAAACAGATTAAAACACAGGAAGACTGGTATCATTAGAAAAGGCAATGAAATAATAAACCAGAAGTCTGGAGCTCCAAGGCTGACTCAGATAAGGAGAAAAAGAAAGTGTAAAAATCAGCAGTGTTGCCTAATGGCTCAGATGTAGGACAAGATCACACTCACTGTCATCTAAAGGATCCCAAAATGTACCCAAAATGAGCATACTGTCCTCAAGCTAAGAGACAATTTATTGTCAGTATCTTGACAATATAAGAGATACAAGAGGGCTTAAAGGACTGCACCCCTTGACCTCTGAGTTATTACAAATAATGCTGGCAGGACTTGGACAGATGCAATTAGGTGCCTGAATGCCGAACAGATTGCTGCCCATAAAAGACAACTTTGTGGCCTTTTTTACAGTAAGGCTAGCAGGCCCCTGAAACAAACCTACTGTTACACTTCATGTCTGACATTCACAGTGAGACTCTTGATACCAGCCTGACTTAAAAGGGAATTAAGTTTACTTAAAATAGCTCCTCAAGGGTATCAAAGTAAGAGCTGGCGCTTCCCTCTTCCATACACATCCCTTATTTTGTTTAACATGGTCAATAACTGTATGCCTGAAGGTATTTATTTAAAAAGAAAAAAGAAAAAAAAAACACATTAATGACAACTTTCCTTTATCCATAAAAGCAAAAATTCAAAATGGACATAAGTTTGAACGTCCCCAGCTGGGAACCCTGCCCTTAACAAATACACTAGATACACATACATGGTTTCTTGGCTGTCTATATTCACATCCATCTGTTAAGATGGCACTGTGCCTACTGACAAGTTGGTCAAGCTATCAGTAGGCCATAGGTGCCAAACAGTGATCGCTTGCAATGGGCAGCACACACAATACTGAGCACTCTTTTGCTAAAAAGCTGTTATCCAAGGAAACATTGCAGCAATGGCTGCACATGCTTTCGCATTTCTTTGGATAAATCCATTCAACTATCTTCTACTGCCTGAAACCAAAGACACCTGGAAACCGCAAAAATTTTTTACATGAAAATCTAGAACTAGGAAAAAAAATATATAAAAATGATGAAAAAATATAATGACATTTTAGTGCAAATTCTATCATTTCATGTGCTTTTCAACTCACAATACAGCAAACACAGGTGGTTTGTCAGGAAACTTATGAACCGACAAACATGACATGAAGCTGTCCACGTACCTTGCACGACTAAAGTCATCTACTTCTCCCTAAAATCATCTTTAAAAATTCACCACTGCCACCAGTCCAAAAAAAACCAAACAAACCCACTTTCCTGAATCTCAATTACTTCTTCCCATCAATAAAGAAAAGTATTTTTTATCTCACAGGTATTGTGAAACTTGATTCATTAGTGCCTGCAATCATGATAAAGTCCTTGGAAACTGCCAAGGATGTCACGTACTGTGCTATCATTCAAGTATCAGACCTGACCCTACTCAGCTAAGGTGCCTGACAAGAACAATTTTCAAGGTACATGATTGTAAACAGCAGCATTTTATATGGCTACAATGTCCTCAAAACAAAAATTTTGCTACTAAGAAGTATTAATAACAGAAGTCTATTTGTCTAAACTATCTCCTAAAGCCTCTTCGTACTACAAAGGTTCTCATTCTACTCCCTAATAAAACATCTTAGAAGAAACAGAATACAATGTACTTGAGATGGCACTATTGATGCAAAATTGTCTGCCTATCAGTGGTGTTATCTTTACAAACATTGTCTGCAATGGTTGCTACTTGAGTGATACTTGAACTTCTAGAATAAATATGAATAGCCACTTCTCAATTCTTGTTGGCATCCATTATCAATAAAACTCTGAAATGAATATAAAACAAATTTATTTTTAAAGAAGTATTTCTGCTGTGTGTCAACTCAGCCTGGTTTCTTTCTGATCCTCCTCTTTTATTGTCTGGAAATTGTCATTTTTACAGTTGTTTATCTTAGTAGGACTTATTTTCATTCTCATCTCAGAGAGGGCATGCTGGTGACTTGTGTTCCTCTTCATGAGTAGGTAGTCCTACAGCAAGACCTGAAATCTATGCATCATTAATACTGATAATTAGTCATACCACAAAACCTAAGTCTGCCTGAAAAAAACATAAATTAAGACCAGGAAAAAACAAAACCAAATTTTTGCTCACAGAGTGGGAAAGAAAAAACATGATACTTTAAGACTTCTGAATACTGTAGAACAGTTTCATAGGAGGGAGCACACAAAAAAACAACTGAAGTGTCAGTGACTTGTCACACCAAGTGAGGTAGTGAAAAAATACCTTCTTGCATAAATCAGGCATTCTGTGACTGGTCTGCCACTGTGTTACACCTGTGGAAATCTCTATAATCTAACTTCCTTATGATTAAGACATCTGACAATTAATGGCACTTACAGAAGAAGAGGCACTAGGGTTCTTTCCCCAAGAAATAAAAAACACATCTCTTTAGACAAAATGAATTAATGTCATTGGTAGACCACTATTACTGAGAAGCATTTAATCACAAAAGCACCATACCAGACCAATTAAAGCATTTTTTTCATTTCTTTTCTAAACAAACAAAGATGACTTAAAGTTTCAGAATGTAGCTTGTTCAGAGGTAGGAAAGTCATTTACAAGAGGAATTACTGCATTACTAATTTTAAATTTCCTTCTCAAGAATACCTTATCTTCTTTTGAACATTACTTAAGGTTATTCTCAAAATCCTTAATCTCACTCAGTTATTGCCTTGTAAACTATCAAATCTTCTATCACTTCAAATCACCTCTCCACCAAACCAACTGCAAACAATACATCTGGCATGAGACACTTAAAAATTTTTGATCATTTGGGCAACTGTATAAAAAACAGTTGCCTTGAAATTGTTTAGGAATCCTACCTCATTTGGGGATTATCCCCAAGAATCAAAGAGGGCATCTTATTCCTGCAGAGGAAGGCACAAGCCTTTTGACACAGTAATAGTTACAGAAGTTGCACAACAGCTTTTGTAACTTTTTAAGTGATAAAAAGGGCCCATGGATTTCCTATAAATTAATAAAAGCTTTTATTTTTACTTTATTAGTGCTTGAGCACAACTGGAGAACCAAAGGGAACAGGGTTCACCCTGCCTGTGACTGTTTCAGTCTTAAGCAAGGACGGCAAATGGCAAGAAATAAGAAGTGAAGAGAAACCACAGCCACTGACAGACAGAAACCAGCTCAGCCCAACTCTTACACAACAGGCCTGTCCTGATCCTAAAATCTCAAGATTTGTAGGCCTGTATTTAAATAAATAAATAAATAATGTTCAAAGCACAGCTCGGGAACGCCTCCCAGCCAAGGTGATGCCTCACCGGGGTGACTCTGAAGGTGACGAACCTTCAAGTGGCACTGAGGTTAACTTGTGCTCAGCCTCCCCCACCTCGGGGAAAAAGGAAGCCCCAAACAAACAGGAAGGAAAGCAGCTCCGAGCGGTGCCAGCACAGGCGGGTTTGGAGCCCGCAGGCCGGGCAGGCGTGGGCGGGGGGGCTGCAGAGCCCAGGGCTGGACCCAGAGAGCTCTGCCCCACCTGCCCCGGGCTGGGACGGCGGAGGGAAAGGAAGGCGCTTCCCGACCCCCGGCGGGAAGGAGGAGCAGGGCGCGGGCGGCACCGCCGGCCTCCTCAGCGAGGGACGCGGGGAAACCCGCCCGCAAAGCGCCAGAAGGGCGGGGGGCACCGGGCAGGGCGGAGGGGAAGCGAACCGCCCCCTGAAATGAAACGAGACCTACAGGGCCGCAGGAGCCGCCGCCGGGTCCGAGCTGCTCCCGCGCCGCTCCTTCCTCACGGTCCGAAATTCCCGCACTGCCCGCCCGCCCCGCCGCCACCTCCCAGCATCGCCCGCGCCCATTGGTCCGCCCGCGCCGCCCGCCCGCCTCGGGCGCGGTGCATGCTGGGGGTTGTAGTCCGTGATCTCTCCCAGGGGCCGTGGAGGGACCGGTCAGGGACTACAGTTCCCAGCAGGCACCGCGGCCGCGCTGCGCCGAGGGCTGACCTCCTAGGGTAGGATCGGAGTTGTTGGGGTTGGGCAAGGTGTTTAAAATCATCAAGTCCAAGTAGAAACACTGCCAATTCCACCACTAAACCGTGTCCCGAAGTGCTACATCTACACCTCCTTCTGTTACTGTCAGGCACAAGTGTCTGCACACCCATCCCTGCCTCTGCCAGGCTGTGAAATTGGGGACAGGTGTAGATTAAAGAAATTACAAAACCAGGGAGTTTAAGGGTAGAGGCAGGAAAATGAAAGGACAGCGGGTTTGTTTTGTTAATTTGCTGGGTATTTTAAACCTTTAGAAAGACATTCTAGAAATACAGTTCAAATGCTGCTTTTGAGTAGTACTGAACATGCAGTATATAGTGCAGTGTATAAGAAGTTTGAAACATAACACAGCAATGGCTTAAAAGGCATCACATCTTGAATGTGGCTTGACAAGGACACCTGGAGAGATGGTGATCAAACTACAGCATAAATTCTTCTAAACCAGCATCTCATAAAATTGCCTAGATTGACCTTGAAAGCTTTTGGAAAGTTTCAAGGTTTGTGAATCTCCAGAATAAATGGAGAGCAGCCATTTCATGGCTGGTTATTCTTTTCAGGAGAGATGTGTGCACTCATCGGTTCCACAAAATATGCAAGTTACATCCTCACTACTAGAAGAATATGAAGAATGTTCCTCAAAAGACTCAAAATAGTGTAAAGAATATTTGAATCTTCCTACCTCACCAGAAAAAAAAAAAAAAAAAAGTTTAAATTACTCAAATTATTTATTCTCACAATTTCATTCTACAGTCAGAAATCTGACACATAGATTGATTAAAATACTTTCTCAAAGTCTTCAGGGATTATTAGACAAGGTCAGAAAGGTAGCTCAAATCTTTTGAGTGGTTTCAGTCTTTTCTCACAACACAGGATTGCATGAGTGTGAAAGGTCCAGTAAAAACATCAGATAAAAAAAAATATCAAATCTGTGCAGGTAACAGAATAGTGTTTTATATTTTAGTTAGGATCATTTCTGCTTTAGCATAGTGTTTTTCCAGCTGTAATTCATCGGCTAAAGTTCTGCGAGAGAGCAGAAGGGAATATTGGAGCAGAAGATGTGTACATGCTTTTCACATACAGTTGCAAGTAAGCAAGGAACAATCTAGAAATGTAAAAGTAGTATAACATTTTGTTCTTGAAAATTAGAGCCATGAAACCTCACAAGACTGTTGTTTAATTTTTTATTTAAAAATATTAAATTAATTCTGGATTTCAAAGTTTATTAAATGGCACAGCAGTATTTTTACATTATGTTCTTCACTTTTCCACTCTTTGAAAAATTATAGACTTAAACATCTCAGAACCCCAGCATGTGTTCCCTTTCTGCAATCCTTTTTTTTTTCTATTTGCAAAATAAGAAAAGCACTTATACAGTTCACAAACACCTTGCCACACTACACACAATGATTTAAAAAAGCAAAAAGTAAAAAGCAAAAAGTAAAAAATCAACACAAACGGGGAGACTGGGCCACGAAAGACACCTGATAAAAGAGTACATGTGCACTACACTCAGTCATCCTAACTGAGGTTTGAGAACTACAGGTGAGAGTAGAGATTAAGGTTACAGTTCATAAAAATCATCACGGTATTTGCTTCAAATTACAGTCTTCATGAAGTGCTACACCAAAAAGGTTTTGCTAAAAACCTTGTGGTCAGAGTTCATAAACAGTTTGAGAAGGATCACATTCCAAGAAGCAGTCCTTGACTCACTAGCTTTGTGTTACCATCCGCCCACAGTGCACTCACTGTGCTGTACAAGGATTTATGTTTCCTATCATATCTACATGTTATCCTGCAGTGGGAATATACTGACACTAGGGAAAAAAATATCTATGTTTTTCCTCCCATTCACATTTCACACTATTTTCCTCAGCGGAAGGAGGTATATAAATTAAATGAAAGCTGTGGGGAGGTTTTTTCTCTAATATGTTTTTATTAAACTTTAAAAGAGTAATCACTGTTCTCTGAGAATAACAGTGTGGCAATCCAGAGTTGTCTTGTTTATCCATTAGTATACATTCCAAGAGAATTTAAGTGATCTGCCCAGTAACTTCAGAGCTTGTGTGTATTTTTTGGAGACCAGTACAACATCTTATCATGGCTGAGTGTTGTTAAAAGTTGGTTTTGCCAGTCTTTCCAGGTGTCTTTACTGAGTTAAACTCATTTTTGTATTTTTTTAAATAGACATTTAAACTTTTGCTTATTAATTCCTTCAGAATGCAGGGAATAAGAAGCTGCTATTTTGAATACTCAATCCATCTGATGAGACAATTTATTAGCTCAGTACAGTCACTACACATCTGGATATGGCTGTCACCTAAGTTTTCGTCACCAAGGGAAGGTGCAATCTTTTTTTATGGTAGGATCAGCTTCCTAAAGAACTTAATAAAGAATCACTTCAGCAAATAAATATTTACCCCTTATTTCAAATGATGAATCAGGCACAGAGATGCTGAGTAAAGCTTGAAGTGACAAAGAAATTTTAACAAATGTCAAAGTAAGACCCAAATTTCTTGAATCCTAACTTTATATTATGAATTTTTTAAAAAATTATTAATTTTAAAATATTTTAAACTCAGAATTAAAATGCTGAGGCAGGAAAGGTCTTTGTGAATCTTTTAGCTCTTTGAAAATATCCTCTGTATTCATTCCCCAAATTAAGTAGTTAAATTGTTAAAGGGAGAAATGGAACGTGGGGTAGAAGAGATCCAATCTCTACAGAGTACCTAATAATTTAATTGGTAAAGAGGATGAAGCATTAGAAGAATTAATGAAAATGCTGTGGAAGAAAAGCTACAGAGTGAGATTCATTGAAAGTTTCACTTTTTTTCTGGCAGTTTTGTGATGCTAACAGACATATGATTTGAAGCTGTTAAAGGGAATAATTTTAAATAACTTGAAGCTTCTAAGGCTAGAGTTTGTTTGAAGTGCATTAAATTAATCCAAATTAAAGGACTTTCATGAGTTTCTAAAGCATTTGTATGTTTTCTTTGGTCAGGGTCCAAACTCATATCCATGGGCAGTTTTTTTTTGCTTAAATGACTGAATTGTTTTGACTGTGAAGTGTCTTCGCCCATCTTGGTTAGAGCTATATTTATAGGTGCACATGCTTTTTTTCTGGAGGCCACTGTATATCCTATGCTGTAGATACACTCATGCACACAAACAACAGTACATGGAATCTAACTATAACGATGCAAAGAACTTCTGTTTATCATCAAACATTTCATATATCCCATTACATGTGAAAGAATTATTATCTGTCCTGTTGCAGTGCAATGCTTTTTCCTATAATGGAATTTTACTCTGCAAATTTATTTTGGTATTAAAAGGTTCCACTTTATAATGTCTATGGTTCAATCAGTGATCTAAAAGGCACTTAAATACTTTGAACAAGATACATAAAATGCTTTATTGCAAAGCTTTGCTGTATCTACCAATTTTACCATTGATCTCTTTCCATGTAAGGCAGTTCTGGAAGCTGCCTGTGCTGTATAAAATCACATGGTGGCTTTTGATCTCCAGGTGGTGATTAAAGCACATTATGGAGGTTTGAAATTTTCTTGTGGTCATTAGCATACCTCCAAACTCTGCTCTGCCAAATAGTAGCGTTGTCACTACGCGCTATTTAAATAAGAAACCAGAATTTTATAAACTTATTATTTGCTATCCTTTGTAGCTTAGAGGATACAGATCTCTTGAATGAGATGAGCTTATACTTAGCTGTAGACTCACTGATCAAATAGTGATTTCTTAAGGTGATTAGGTTCTAGTAAAATGCAAGAAAAAATGAGGTTATATTTTTTAAAACCCTCTTTTGATGCAAACAGGCAGAGCTGTGTACCTTGTACTCCCTATCTACAGTTCCATATTTCCTGCTGCTTAAAGACATCACTATCACTTCCAAGGTCACCAAACGGTTGCAAGTTTTCTACAGTGGATTTTTAAACAATGGAATATTAACTCTTTTGCTTGAAAATAGAAAAAAAAAATAACATCTTTCTGCCCATTTTGGAAATGTATTTGTATGATGGAAGAAATAAAGAATCACCCTGTGCTTGTTACTTTCTCGAGCAATCTCTTCATTTCCTTTCGCAGAAAATAAATGAGAATGTTCATTGGGTCTGGCTGAGCAGGAGTTCATTTTCCCATAGCAGCCCTCACAGTGTTGTGCTTTACACTGGTAGCTGGAAAGGTGTTGATGACACACCAGTGTTTTGGCTACTGCTGAGCAGCGCTGGCACAGCATCAGCACGGTCTCTCAACATTCCCCCCCATCAAGGGGCTGGGGGTGGGCAAGATCCTGGGAGGGGACAAAACTAGGCCAGCTGACCCAAATTAGCTGAAAGTATATTCCATACCATATGATCCAGCTCAGATATAAAAGCTAAGGAAAGGAGTAGGAAGGGAGGGGGGTATTATTTACCATGTTTGCTTTCTGAAGCAGCCACTATGTGTGGTGAAGCCCTGCTTCCCAGGAAGTGGCTGAGCATTGCTTGCAGCTGGGAAGTAGGGAATAAAGCTTTTTCTTTTTTTCTTTTTTTTTTAAACTCTTTGCTTGTGTATGCACAAACTTTGGTTCTTGCTTTAGTAAACCTCTATTTCCCAACCTATGCATCATTTTCCATCTTGTTTTCTCTCCTGTGTCCAGCTGGGGAGCTATGGGCAGCAGATGTCCAGCCAGGTTGTCAACCCACCCCAGAATGTGAGCTTTATATATTTATCTTTCACTGTGTTATATTACATTGCACCTTATTTATCTATTTTTACCAACTATGTCTTGGTAGGAAGCAAAGTTTACTGAATGTTACCCAGATACAGAGGAAAACATAATATTGAAAGATATTACAGTCAGTAAATAACAAATAAATTCCAAAATTTTTTTAGATGTTTTACCCTGTCCCCGCACTCCCAAAAATAGGACAAATATAGGTAACCTGGTTTCTGACAAGTCAGCAGTTACAGGCGTTTAAAAGGGAATAAAATCTGGGTCAAGGGAAGAGTATTGGCCTGGAATAGATGTTGCAGTCGTAAGGGAGACACTGGAAAGGACAGTAAAACTTGTGGAAGAGATGGGGAAGAAAAATATCAAAGTTAGCAGATATCAGCAGACCAGTGTAGGAACCTAGCTTTGAGTCTATTATACTTTGTGGCGAAGCACCTTGAATTATTTGAATCTAGGAAATAATAGTTTCTCATCTCTGCATTTATCCACCCATTTCACAAGAGTGAGCACTAAAAATTTATCATTTAGGTGGTGTTCTTATTTCTAAACAATCTGCTAAATATCTAAGATTTTTTGTAAGGTCGAACACAGCAGATTTTGTCCAAGGAGAGAAGAATAACCAAAAAGTTAGTGAAAGTAAGCACACATTGTATCCTTTTATAATATCAGACATTAATTCATATTAACATACATATGTATTTGGTGGTTTGTCTCATACAAACTTTTTTTGAAGAAGTAGAAGGGACTGCTTCCTTGTGAGGAGATATAATACAATGAAAATTAAAAATAAACCACTGCTTTTCATTGCAATCCATACTCTTCTGGCAAGTTTTATTATACAGAACTAGCTGTCTGGAGAAGGAAAAGTACTTACGGAACTGCTGTTCTGTACTGGAGCATTAGCATGGAATTCTTCCTGTCATGCTGTACTGCATAGTTTTGGTGTTCATGACCATGCTAATCTACATAAAATTTACATGACATGTAACAAAATATATGATTTGCATAAGAACTGGTTTTCTACAAGTCTCAAATGACACTGAGAAACTCTAAAAAAATGCTACCACTAGGTGTCTCATTGGTTTCAAAGTACTCCAACCTAAGAGCAAGAAATGCTCAACAAAATTTAACAAAAATACAGTTAATTATCACTGACATTCCCTCCTTCGTTACAGCAGCACACCCTGAATTTAATCACATGCATTATTGTAATCAGGCTGTCAATCAGATTTTGAAATATTTCATTTTTTGACATAATTACAGCAGAATCCCTACAGCCCGTCTAGAACATGGATATGGCAAGATTGATATTGTGTTACAAAATGTGATCTGACAAAAAAAAATTGATGCTTCTGTGCAAAAATTAAAGAAACACTGAACTGCTAATGTGTTTACCCTGCAAATGTGTTGCATCAGGTAGATTGTCAAGAGTTAATATAACTGCCTGCCCATTCACTGTTCTTGTGCTTTAGATGCTTAAATGTTGTCTATGTCATTTTTATTTTTGTTTAAAAATCTATAGCTTTAATTTTCTTAATTGGAACCAGCGGTACAGAGAACTTTTCTGCTTTTAGGCTTACAGCAAAAGATTTAGAGAAACAATCAGAGGAGAAAGGGGATGCCAAGAAAAGAGCTGAGCTCATGATGAAATTCCTCTGAGATAACTTCATCTATGAAAAGCCACAAAACTAGTGGGCCGTTGGACTGGCATTTGCAAACAGCCCATTGATTAAAGATATCCATAGCACATATTGGTATCTTTTTCAGAAATTTCATGTTCCTGCTTTTTGGTGTATGGTAGGGAATGTATTTTTATGTTAACACTTCAAAATGTAAGAGATCCATGTAGAGGTGGAAAGCTCTTTCGTTGGACATCCATCTGTCAGCAATTACAAGTGTTCCCTTGAACACATATGTTACAAACTTCAGCCTGGCTCAGGTGAGTGTTAGTCAGATACAGTCTCTCTCACTTTTGAGACAGCAGTTTGTGTTTTAACCAAGAAGGTAACTGATGACTCTTTCATGGCCTCTGTGAGTGAGTTTGCAGACCCCAGCCTGATTTTATGTAGACAGATGTCCCCCTTCACAAAAACAACTGTCACAATTGGCAATAATCGTCACACATGCTGGCAGCAGCACAGGCTCAGGATGAATGGATGGGAGATAGGAGAGTATTCTTCTCACTACAAAGAGGCAGGTGAAGGTGTGGGATGTTTGCAGTATGACTGACAGTGCTGCATTTTCAGTGTGCAGTACCATTAATGCAGGCATTTTCTATATGACGAGTCCTCTTTGCTTTAAACCCACTTTTTGGATATTTGTAAACAGGTATTCCACTAGGATAACTTGATCCAAATGTGCATGGATGTCTTAGAACAATCTCTTGTCTGATAGTAAATTAATAAGTTCTTTCTTTCCAATGGCAGGTGAGGAAAAGTTCAACTACATTTTTCACTGGAGAGATATGCAAAGCTTTTAAAGAAGTTGCAGCAATACACATGTAGCTTCACACACAGTCTCAGCACTTTTCCACCCTTGACTTCAGGATGAACACTGTAACTCGGTTCCTCCTCTCCATCTTCTTTCTGTCCTCAGGGTCTCATTTGCTTATTTTCCATATCACTGGCACTGGCCCTGTTATTCAGAGAACTACTGTTTTACTTGAGTATTATCTCACCTCCTAAGACCTCTGTTTTTAAGATCTGTTTTTTCAAGTTGAGTTGCTGTATTTTCATGCAGACATCTGCTGAAAGCATCGAATTAATTAATGTAGTAGTAGCAACTAGGAAAACATGATTAATCAGTTTTTGTCCTCTGCCACAGTGAAATTACCAGGGCAGAGAAAAATCGTATAGAATCTGATGGGCTCTTGGGTTTATGATTTGTTCTTGGGCAATAGGTTAAATTTCTTCCTTTTCCTTCCATTCCTCCACCACCTCCTTTCCCTTCACATACTTGAACCTGACTCCATCCACACATACGAAAGATGACCTTGCATATCTCATGATGGAGGTGAGGAGTTCTGCATTCCCTGCAGACTGCCTGCTTTTTGATGGGAGATGCCAAGCTTTGTCCCTCCCCAGCTGTCTATAGCATTCAACTGAATCATAGTAGGAAGAATGTGTTTACTATCTGTTATTGAACAGCTAATTTTTTTTCAGTAAAGATGTGGCTTTGAAGATATTTAAATGGTATTAAACCTACATCAATGATATAAATAAAGAAGCAAGTTCAGCAGTTTTTATGACACCATATACTGACAATATTCTAAACTGTCCACTAAACATTTTTCATTCTTCCTGGAATATCAACATACTGACTGCAATATTTCTATTGGTGTTCTTTTACTTGCTAATAATCAAATTGCAGCCATCAACCTTTTCATTTAGAACTACTTGCTCCAAAAAGTAAGCACAGCCATTTGAAACAATTTTGTAGCTATGTCAGATGGAATGTAAGTTTTCAATTGTTGAATTGTAGGACTGCCACCTCGTAAACATATTATAATGTATATTGGTCTATTTTTGTGAACAGCTGAATAATAATGTGCTTTAAAAACAGTTTGAAATGCATCTTCTAAGATATAAAGCAGAGAGGATGACTAATATGAGAACATGGCATTTCACAGCAAACCTAATGAAAGCTTGCGAAAACTACAGTATCTCATCACCACACTGGCTACATTGGCTGCAATATAGTCAATACTATACTGACTGCTAGAAAGGCTATAAGTCTAAAGCATTCCATCTCTCCTGATGAAAGTAACTGAGCTGGGCCAAAATTGATGTGTAAAAGAGTAAATCTTCCAGTTTCATGAATTTTATATAACTTATTCTTGAATGTTTCTTAGAATTGTGTCCCCTTCCCTTGACCAAAGTAAACTTTGCTTTGCCTTCATTTTCAAAGAGTCTTTTGAGAATGATCATTAAAATAAGAACATATTTTTAATACATAATTTATCTGCAGAGCCCCAAAATAGACCCTGCTTTGCCCGCATTTCTAGTTCAGAAAACTCAAGAGGGTACAACTACTTTTAGAAGGATTAGATTGTCTGATCAGGTGTTTTACCCTTTTTATTATTTCTTTAAAGTTGAAAATGTTTAATAGGTGTTTGCTGTTTACTTGGCCTTTTATTGTTTGTGCACGAGACAGGCTTCCAAGCAGAGGGACAGTTCTGCCTGACTCAGGCATGAAATCATCCATCCTGTTTGCTTGACCCTACATGGAGATAGAGCTGAACTAGCCCAAAGTGCACATTCTGTCTCTCTCTACTGCTCGTATAGACTATTCAAGCACTTGTTTGAGGATTAAAAGTTCCTTCTCTGTAGTCAGCTATCATGGAGTCCTTATTCAACATAGATGCTACATTGCTTTTAACTCCTAATCAAGACCCCGTGGTATGGTACTCAGCACAGAGGACCAGCACACATCCCCCCCAGGCATCAAAAAACAAGCGCAACTGTTCCAAAAATTAAAAAAGAAAAAAAGTTCTATAAAACCAGTTAAAGGTACCCTTTCTGCCACTTCAACACTGATGTCTGTCTGCTGTAGTTTAGATTAAGATCAAAATGTAATTGTTTAGTGACCAATTTATGTGTCTTATGAAAGAGGGAAAGGCTCTGTTCGGGAATGCTCAGAATGAGGTTCAAGAAATTTTTCTGTTATAAAAACAATCTAAAGGCAAAATCATATGCATGGAAGTTTGCCATTTTTGTGTGCAATTGGTCAGATAAGAAAACCTTTTCCTGAAAATGTAGTTTGTCACATCTCTGGATTTCTAGAACATCTGTTGGAAATATTAAATCTATTATATCATCCTAGAATCATAAATGTGGATGGAAGAGGTGTGCACATGTAGATGTGTATCTTCCCAGGGATTTGTACCTGGTGTTTTAAACAAGCCAGAAGCTGTGAACAATCAATTCACCTAACAAGTATAATATAGTGGATAGAAGTATTTGAAGTTTTATTACTTATCAAGATTCTAGTTTTTTATGTATAATAATCTTTAGTTACCAAACCCTCAAAAGATGGAAAGCATGAAAGTCAGAAAGGACATATGGATAATTTTCTTTATAGAATGACATATTTAACTCACAGCCTCAAGGTTGTTGGTTTATTTTTCCCCCAATGGAAAGTCAAGCATAAGATACGGGATGCAGATTATTATAAAGCATCTGAAAAGTTCCTTACAAAACACCATTTTTAGATGAAGGGGTTTTTTTCAGACTAACAGCATAACATAATACAAATCAACCTGTCTGCCCTTATGTGGTCATTTTTGCCAGAGCAATATGAGCCTGGATTGAATATGAATCATTAAAGGTGTGGTCTAATAATGTTCTATTCACCTTTGATTCATTGTGAATTTGTATCTCACAATAATAAGATGTAAAATCTTTCAGGTTACTAATAAACAAAATAGTCAAAACATTAAAATAATCTTACTTCCTGCTGCATACTAACAGAGGAAATAACACCAAAAATCAAAACCAACATGAGAAATATACACACAGAAACATTCAGAAAACCCATAGAAGATGTTCCAAGAAAGAACCAGAAGGGAGACTTGCCTAGGAATAAAAGAAGCCTGGGGATTTAACAGATGAGTGACAGCAATGACAGCAGGTTGGAGTGGGCAGCTGAGGGGTTTGGTCTGGTGGCAAGGAGAAGCGAATTGCACCTGGTGTTCTGGGCACAAAAGTTGTTGGGAAATAGGTAAAGCAGAAAGAGGGCAGAGAGACCAGACAGAAAAGGGCAAGGAGAACCAAACTGGAGTTACCAGAGAGAAGGCTTGGCAAACTGGAAAACCTTTTCAAATCAGCACTGATTAGAAAAGGATAAGCAGGGGCAGGAGAAGGGGATAAAAGCAGACATATCTATTTCAAAGATCTCCACTGCTCCAGTAAGTAAGCATTTTCCAGCTGAAGAAAGAGGGAAACTGGAACAGACAAGGCAGCAGGTAGAATATACTTGCCAACTTCAAGTTCCTGGCCAAGTTTGTTTAGCATGCTACACTTGGCACCTGCCAAGCTGACCATTTACAATGATTCAGAATTTTTCTTGTTCCCTTTTCACTGCATGAAAGGATCCTGGGTCACTTGCAGACAGTATGTAGTTTAGACTGTTAGATGATACAGATAAGTGTCTGGAAAAATGCGAATTGTACAAGTAAAATTAGGGATGTATTGAGGAGCAACCTTTTGTCTGCTACCATGCAGCTCTGCCAATGCACTTCAGGCTTGACTTGCAATACCCTGAATAAAATTTCAGTGCTGTCTCTCTTCAGAGCAGTGACTCAGTCATGCTGAACTATGCCACCTCTGTAGCAGAATATAGTCTGTTGTATCTGTTTTATAACCTTTATGACTCAGAATCCAACACAGTTATCATGTAAAACAGAGCAACTCCAAAAGGATATTTCTAATGCAGACAATTTGATATACTGTCATTCAGTGAGTAGTTCAAATTTCAGGCTGGTACACAGAACTATATCTTAAATAAGGGGTTGCATTTTTAACAAGCTGCATCATGTTTTTCAAGGGGAGGGCAGGCAAGGGTGAAGCTTGGTTTCTTTTTACTGCCATCGTTACTAACCAAAACACATAGGACTAGACAGCTTAGGGACCTGAAGCATGGATAGTTTTACTTTCTAATCATAGGCTGGATTTGAACTATTAATCTGTATCAAGACTGGTAGGAAACCAGTGATTGCCAACTTATGTAAAGCAACTGCAAATACTTTGGTTGTTTCAGTACAGTTCCTGCAGAAAAACAGGGTACAAACAACAAAAACCAGCCCTATCAGTTTTGGAATCATTACTGCAGACTGAATAGCAGCAAAGGGTTAGAATTTATCTAAGCAGGAATCTATTCTGAAGCACTTAATCTCCTTTCTGGTTTGATTTCACACAGAGACACATACTCCAGTGTACACCTAACTTAGTCCTGGTCTGTTTAAGCCAGTGGTAAGGAGCAGCCACAACAACATGTTTCTTAACAAGTCCATGAGGAGGTAAATTTTGAGCTATCAAGTTATGACCAAATTAGTGTTTATCTACTCTTCTTGATTCCTTAGCTGGCCAAAGCCATTTCTGCTCTCTATGGAAATTAATTTTTATCCATCTTCTATGGAAGGCTTTGAAAATGTTGTTACCGAATTGTAAGCAAAGGAAACTTCACAGTTCTCAATAACATGACCATCATGACTGCTCTGATCTTCATATTTTTAACAAAATATGTTCAGATCCTCCTTGAGAAATGATTTCTTCACAAGCTGAATAACTGAATTTGACTTATACTGCTAGCAGAGATTTCTTTTGTGACACATTGAGCCATCCAGTGGCACAGGCTGAAAAGACTACTACATCTACATGTTAATGCATTTCTCCAATGTCTTTTCTTATATGAGAGATACATTAATGTCTACAAAAAAAAAAAATCAAAACAACCCAACCATAATAAACAAAAAAAGAAAAATAAACCAAAGGAACAAGAAAATATCTGTTTAGAGATATCTGCAAAGAACTAAAAACAATGAACCTTTCTAATCATTTAAGGTCAGACAGAAATAGTCTCTTGGCATTGATTTAATAGAGAAGAGGGACAAGAAAAAAGAAAGAAAACAATGAAAAACTCCAAGAAGTAAAAGTTTCAAATTCAGTGTTTGGGCTGCACATCTGCCCTTAACTCACTTATTTACACATCTGCTCTCTTCTACACAGAATGGTTAAAATCAGATCTCAGTCTTTGGTCATCTGCAAATTTTTGTCATAAGAATTTGAGTTCATTAATTTACTCCAAATCACCTCACTTTTTTCAGTGCCTGAGTCTTGTGACTGCAAAACAATATTTTAGCATTTAAAGTATTGTATAGATACTTACACAGAGTCCAAACCACTGAAGGTTTAAATGAGCAGATAAGTAAGTATAGTGTGAATTTGTTATTATTTTTAATTTTTTAAAGATTTTGAGAAATTAAATGCTGAATAGTGGTGCTATAGCAGTTGTGGGTAGAGCTTGGCTTAGCGTGGGCAATGAAGAAAGATCATTAACAAATAAAATAGTGAGCACCTCAGGGGACACACCTACAGACAGTTTGTCACCCACTGGTTTTAACATTTCATTTCAAAATTTAATTACATATCAGTTTCTGAATGCCTAAATAAAACCAGCCTCTTTGGATGGTATCAGCATGCATCAACTTTTGGTGATAAATTTAAGGCTGTAACCAAATTCCTCTTCCTAAACTTTGAGGGGAAAGTTTAATAATGGAAGAATGGCCAGAAATTACATTTCTCCTTCCAGCAACCAACAAATCATCTAACAAAAGTAAACAATGTTAATAACAATATTTAACTCATCACTGAAGCAATAGTAAGGCCTTACAAAAAAGTATGTATGAAGCAACAATATTTCACACTAACTTTGCAGAGGACAGGACAGAAAGTCTCTGGTATCCCTGGTTAATAAGGAAATGCTCCATTGATCACAAAAGCAACGGAAGTCTTCTATCATTCTAGTAAAATTTACGACATGTGAGTCAGTAAGGACCATTGTAGACTTCCTGGGACTCCCTGCTGTCAAATAGATCATCGCAGAATCTGGGTATAGCTACTTTAGGATGTCATATAGAATGAAAAGTGTTCTGTTCTGGAAACAAACTAAGCACTTGTCAATGTTTCCCTTTCTAAAGTAACTGCAGCAGGTCAGTTCAATGTCCAGATGATGGAGCAGGTATACTCCATGTCACAATATATACTCTTGATGCCTGTTACTTTCTTACCAAAGCAACCAGCATTTGGAAGAGACCGGTAGCATAGATCATGTCAGAATTTCAAGTTTTTTCTGCTGAAAATAAACATAGCTAAGTCTTTTTGAAGTAATCCTTGGCTACTTGGAAATTTGAACTGTTGTGCCAATTTGTGAGCTGCCTTTATTACTGCTATCATTGCATTTTTCATCAGGGGTTTATTGGACCAGCAGTTTCTATGCTTCACAAATAATTCAACACAGTTGTAGTAGGCTTAGCTGTGTTTTGCAGCAGGTGGGCAGGATGAGACTGTAAACCATCTGTCCATTCATCTATCTTAGACAACATATCTCCCTATTTCAATAATACTCAGAAATCATTTCCATTTTCACTGATAAAATCATCCCCATTTGTACATGTGGTGTGAAAGGCCTGGGGTCCTTCTTTGATTCCTTCAGATTGGTGTTCAAGTCTGTAGTGTCCATTCTTTTTGCAACAGCTCTCCACTCACTGGACAATCTTCCTTCACCTCTACAACATCTCTCCCTACCTGAAGCTCCTTGCCTACCTCTTTGTGTGGGCTGTAGACAGAGTGAGTTAGTTTACAAAGAGAGTGGTGTGGTTTGCTCTCTTCATGTTAATTCACTTTGTTCAGGTTATTCAGTATTTAAGGTATTCAGAAATACCTTAATGTAAAAAAAAAGTGTCCAAGTTTCACACCTGCATTATTCTTATGTCAGTGTAATCCTACCATTACCCATAGTATTGCAATGAACTACACTGAAGCACGCCATATGCCGGGGTAATGTTAACTGTGGATTGTGTCAGTCTAAACTGAAACATCAAGGGGTTCATGTTCCCTTCAGCACGAGAAAGGACAGTATTGCACAAGGTTGTTGAGATCATGTCAAAGAGCAGGTAACAGTGCCAGGAGTGGGAGGTGTGACTGCATGGAGGAGATCAAGGGCAGGCCACAGCTCCCTCCAGCTGCAGAATCTGAGGCTGGGGTTGAGGTGCCCTCCTACTGCACGAGCTGGCGAGCTGTGTTGAGGCTGCTGGTGCAAACAGCCCCGAAGGCTATGACTGTGCAGATGAATAGCCCTCCTGTGCCTCTGCAGAAGACAGCTTCTAAGGGCTAAAAATCATATGCATTTTATCTAATTTTAAATTATCACCAATATTCCCTACCTGGTTTGAAAGCAGTAAGTCCTGGGCAAAAGGAGAATCTTTTCAGTAATTCTTACTGTCAAGTACACATTTATACAAAGAATTGCAAAATTTCCACGTACCTGTACATGTTTGGACAAGGTGTTAGTGGAAAGGCATCCTGTCAGCAGACAGTCAGCTGACTGTGCAATCAGAACAGAAGCATTCAGCTGAGAAGCTGCACCTCCTCTGATCAGTAGTGCCCAATATGACCCTCTTCCTGATCAGATCAACAGTGTATGTTGTGTCTCTGCCTTTCCCATAGACACTGTTGATGTGCTAAGGCGAGGAACACAGTTGTCCTACTTGCTAGAAACCTTGAAAACAGAGAAATTATTAAACTGCAGAGGATAGGCACTAGGCTCAGACTCACAACCCTGTTAATTGCTTAATATAATATCGTGTGTAACAGACTCCCTCTGCCATGGTAAGGGGCTATCTTTGTTTGGGCACTTAGCCCAGTAGCAAACACAAGCTGGTTCAGCTTCACAGGGCCCCATGGCACAGTGCAGGGTGGACATCAAAGTCTTGAGAGGGATTGCTTCCAAACAAAGTTTCTGGCTGTATTGTGAACCGGAGGAAAGTTTCTGACAGCGATTTCCAGTGGATACAATGGGCTGCAGGTTCCCAAATGGCCAGTGGCCAGTGGTAGCCCATTCACACTCCCTGACACCAATTGTGGTTGAAGCACTGAACGGATCTCTAAATTGTGAGGCACTCTGAGAGTGCAAAGCCTACTGCTGGCAGCATCAGGGACCAGTTTAAGGCTTCTGTTTTACTTAAACCTGTCCATTCTACTAAGGCACAGTAACACCTGCTGCCTGGCCCCAGACTATTACCACATTTCCTTGCTGCCTTCCTCAGTCATTGCTCAGACCCCCTCACTCTATATGCAGAAATCGAGGCACGTTCGCTCGGTGTAAAACGCCTTTATTTTGGCACAAGAACAACAGAGCCTTGTCGTTC
>VXBX01008688.1:132303-140745 GCA_013400415.1 Scytalopus superciliaris
TTGTGGGTTTGGTTGCTTGACAAGTATAAAAAATCTTTTTAGTTCTACCACACACAAAAGACTGGGAGAAATAACACTGAAGTATTATTCCCTCTAGATATGTCAGCTGCATAATCAGATCTTCAACTGTATTAGTACAATTCTTGAATTTGTGGAGCTCTCTTTCCTTACATCTACACTAGCATAAGTAAAATGCTGCCAATTTGTCCATTTAGAGCTATCAAGATAACTATAAAGCAGTGTCAATATTTTTCATTTCAAATGACACTGACATTACATGAAAACAACCAAGAGCATCAAAACCCATCATATTCTAGCAATCATAATCTACTAAAAAAGGTGAGATTCTAATAACAAACTGGAGATGGCTGGAAAGAAATTGCCTTTGATAAGGAAGGGAGGAAAGGAAGAAGAGAAAGGGAAAAGAAGACAAGAGAGTTGGCTTAACACGTATCAGTTACTTGGATACAGCTGATAGGGACTTTTCATAATGAACATGAAGCATGTAGTGAAGTCAGGAGCACTGTGATTTAAGAAAATCTCAGAGAACATCATCCTTTTATATGTCTTAGTCTCATTGTATCCACATGATTGATGTTTCAGTGCATTGTACATAACACAATGTTTCCAAAAATCAAAGACTAACTGTAATTCTTTTAGATTTGTTCTTTTACCTTGATCATAGGTACAAAAAAAAATATTCTGAAATGCACAAAAAAGTGCAAAACTATAACTGCAGAAAAATAGCACAGTGCTCTTTGCCACTGTTTACTTTTGAAGTTTTCCTAAACAAGCACTGAAATTTAGCAGTTAACTTTAGTTAATAAAGATACTTATAAACAACATAAATCATGCAGCTATGGATTTGTACACGCAAGGATAATCTATGACATCTATCCTGATTTTGCTTAGAGTAGTAGTCAAAACATTTTTGCTTCTTGCAGGTCATGCTGATCTGTGGTATAATTTGAATTCTCAAGCTGTTATCCATACATCATTACCAACAACTTTCCAAAATGGAAAATAATTTCTACTTCTTTAATTAAAACAAGAATATACAGTGTGCACTTGCCTGGGTCCTGAGTTAATGCTGGGGAGAGACTTGAGTTTAGGGACCAGCTGATCCTCAGCTGAGATAAACTGATACGGCTGAGCTGGAATTAATGGGCTATCCCAGTTTACCTAACTGAGGATATTGGAGTTTTGTATTTCTAGCGTCAAGCACTGCCAACAGTTTTCAGATACACCTAAAGAGCCTGAATGTTGTTATTACTAATTGATGTCTATACAACACCTTTGATGCAGATGGGTATAATGCTCTTTACATATTTTTCTGCCAGATTCCACCCACAGGAACACTAGACTAAATCAAGAGGAATGCCACTGAAAAAAAGCATAGTGAAGAGAAGGAACAGCACATCTTGAAAAAGAAAGTGCATCTGGCTCAGTGATTTTTTGCACAGTGTTTGCAAATGTGACCAGTTCTGGGGTAGAACAAGGCAGTAGTTCAACAGTACCCACATACAACTAAACATGGCAATAATTCCTTGATTTTACTTATGACAAACTGTAATTACTCATGGTTATGTAAATATATTCTTATCCAGGTAACATTTTTCATTGCTTGTATCACAGACAAGAGCTCTGCAGCTGAGAAATATGCACAATTAGTAGGAAAAAAAAGTTTATAAATTATGATAAAGAACTTTTAAGATTTACTGTGTCACAAAACTTCCCAGTGTTTCTCACAGTTTCCAGCTACCTATACAGTTAATCAAGCAATAATTGATCTGTAAAAAGGCTACAAGGCAGGCTGCAATATGATCAGAGTGAGACTTTCTGCTGAGGAAGACTGTTCTGTCATGGGATAGAGGTTCTTCATCTTAGCCAAGAACAGTTATGTCCATTTCCCATGCAATTCATCCAGAGCTGTATGATTGAAGAGATGCATAACTCTCACTCCTGAAGAGGTACTTCTTCATGTAGAGGAACATTACTCGGTTGAGGGGTTTACAGATCAAAATCAGAGCCTGAGCTGGTTCCAGCCACCGTCTTAAAGAAAAGAATGGTAATACAGAGCCCTGCTGCATGTTCTACAGTCATACTGGTGAAGAGCTGGGTCACCATGTTATACAGAGCCATAAAGTCTGTGTTGCTGCTTCATTTAGCTTCATATACAATAAAGCATGGTAATCCCCTTGAGATCTGGTAGACATTAGTTTCAGTGACTGTATGCTCATCTCTGGTGGGAGAGGTGCAGCCTTGTGGCATTATTCTGGCTATGTCTGCATGTGCTAGTGCTAGTGCTGCTGCACTGTGGGCACCAGCATCAGCACAGTCGTGCACATGAGCTAAGGCAGTTCAGCAATGAATGCAGTATAGCAGTCCAGGAGTAGTTCAGAGCCATCATCTCCAAGGACCACATAAGCATTTGGCCTGACCCCCTGCTTGGAGAACTTGATTAACCCTCTCAGAGTTCCTCCACCCTAGCTAGCTGTGTAAACAGGTTAGCAGCACACTGTGGCCATCTTGGCAGATGTTGCAGAGATGAAGCAATGGGAGGACTGAGGTGTGACATTTCTGCTACTACATGAAGACAGAGATCAAGAAGTCAAACATGCAACAGTCAAGAAAAGCTTGGGGTAGGAGCAGAGCAGAGAAGGAGCTGCAAGAGATGGACTGAAAGTTATTTCAAAGCTGATTATTTCTAGTACTATTTTATTTTTGTAAGATATACATTTAACTTGACATTTTAGAGTACACTCCTCACACTGTGACAGTAATGGCTATCAGACTATTTTCAATCTATCAGACCTCTGGAGCACCTGTGACTAATTTAAAAGGCTCATTGTAGTTGTGTAAATGTGGGACACTGTCTTATGACAGTGTGGACTACCCCTGAGAAATTGTCTGGTAACAGTGGCTTGTGTCAAAGGATCAGTGATCAGTAAAGGATTGTTTTCTTTGGTGAACTGTCACTTGCTCCAGCATGCTTCTGGGACACAGAGGCAAGTTTACCTCCTTATGAAACAGCCTTGTTTCAAACACATCTCAGAACTCATAAAGAGCATTACTTCTAGCAAAATGCTCAATGATATTGAAAGTAGGAAGCCTGATTCTCCTTATGCTGGGTTGAGCCTCAGGACTAAAACAACAACACAAAACAATTTGTCTGGTTTGTAAACTGAGAACATTTTCCATGTGACTGAGTGGAACAGGAAGCACATGTTGAGAGCCCCCAAGTACCATTTCCGCAGAAGGATTCTGTTCACTGCAATGAGACCTTTAAAAAATATCCAAGATGTGAAAAGATATTTGAGAAATTTTCATGAAGAATTTTTAGTACCCTCTGCTGTAATAAGCAGAAGGTGTTTAATAAACATGATATGCAGCAGTTGCTAAGCAGAATCTGATTTATGTACAGTAGCAGTTAGAAGCAACTACACATCAGGGTTGTACACTTTATTTGACTGTGAATTCTGATTTTCTGATGGAAGCAATTCTGCTGAACTTAATTTATAATCAGCTTACAGCATGGGTAGCAGAATTATAAATGCTTCTCAAATTACATAGCAAATCTTGTTGTCTTCTTGGGCAAATAAGAAACCTACATCATGAGCTTTAAGTGTAATACAGGTCATTGTCAAGGGTAAAACACTTTCCAAACCCTTTTGATAGTTGAAATCATACACCACTTAAAAACAGAATGCATGTCAACTCAGTGTACCTGAGGTGGTATTGCATCTGTTCAGCATACATATTTCAAAACAAATCATTCCTAATTTTTTTTCTTCCTCCATCAAATATGTTACTAAAACTCAATGGATTCCTGTATGAATTACACTGGGGTTTGTACTAGTGGAGAAGAGTGAGACAGAAGCCCTGGTCTCTGCTCTGTCGGTGCAAACAGAGCACAAATTCCACACCAACATTAACCTGTTAGCTATGTACCAGGGAAAGAGAGATCAGGGCTTGACCCAGAAACAGCAAGGCGGAGAAGTACAGGTTCAGTTAGCGGCATTCAAGAATCAGGCACATATTTTGTCTATAGACAGAACAAATATCAGGATGTAAGCTGTGCCTCATACGGCTTTACATGATTACAGTGTTCTATCCTCATCTCATTAGAAGTCAGTAAAATCAATGGAATAATGTTTACTCGCCTCAGATGAAAATCTTGCCAAAGAAAAAGCAGATGGTATATAGGGAAGTCTCCAAACCTCTCTTCCCCTTCCGCTTCCCCTTCTCTTTCTATTTCCCTTTTCCTTCCTCAATATGTTAGAAATTTTAAAATGAAATATTAGGAGACTTAATAGAGCCCCACAATGAATTTTTAGTGCCAGCAAGCAGATAATGACATTCATATCACTCAACTCAGACAAGAAGATCCTGCTTCAGAATGGTTCCTTGACCCAGTGAAAACATTTCTGGGCATGAATCTGTCTGCCACATTGGAAGTAAAGCAGGAACAGAACCTCGTCAAGGAATAAGCTTCATTTTTATCTGAATTAATCTGATGCTATCGGATGGCCATCATAATATTATTAAATATATATATGTGGGTTTTTACCTTTCCAGAAAGTCTGAAAATTTTCTTTAGTTTCTTTCCATTCCCAAGATTCCCCAGATTTTCCAACTAGGCCAATGCTATAAGTCATTTGATACACAGACGCTAGCATACCAAACTCTCCCACTGAGAGACTATTTAAAGAGCAAGAACACTGCAGCAGAGCACATGCACACTGTTATTTCTTGGGGTCACAATACCATACTCACAGAAATAAAAATGAAGGGATTCAGCAGGCAGAATAAGAGTGAGCGGAAAGGATTCTTGACTGAAGTGAGGTGGGGTTGGATCTTAGGTCCTCGGCCAAGTGTTCTGTTCTCCCTTGTAGATGCAGAAATATAGGTGTTCTTTTTTTGTTTTGTTTTAGGGGTTTTGGGGGTGTTTTTTGTGGCATCATGCAGGTCCAGAAAAATCTGTTATAATGTAGTGAGATTAATAAACACATCCATGGCCACAGGAGAAGAGCACACCAGTCTGAACCCAGACAGACCTGACCCCAGCACATACAAAGGCGTGACTCAGCCCTCTCTGTCCAAGGCTATCCAAGCTACACCAGTGCTGCCATATTGTACAGGAGTCAGAGTCTTGCCCCGTATTTTTCCTGAATCAGATGATGTTTATTGCTAGAGCAAAATTCTTACCCTGTCCAAATCTGCGGAACAACTACTGCTGAGGACACCTCCTCCTTGCAGGATATTCTGCTGTTCAAACTGTAGAAAGTGCAGTCCTCACTCTTGGTGTCCCACACCAGGCCAGATCCTGCAGTGCAGGACATAGTGGTCATGCATAATAACCTTCAAAGCCCACTTTGTTTACAGTGTTAATGTGTTATGTCAAGCTAAGTTCTCACCCTTTTTCCTGCTGGCCTGTTCTGTGAGGTTTGTATTTCCCTCTCTCAATCAATAATAGCTTAAGTAGCAAATAAAGTTCCCATCCCCCAGCACTAATAGACCCTCATGCAGTCAGGAAGCATCAAGATGAACCCTCAGTTACCACTGTGCACCCTGTTTAATGTATGCATTTTTATGGCCTCTGATGTATATGGTTCCATTACTGTCTATGAATGCAGAGTACTGGAGCTAGTTAATGTATTATTTATTTTATTACCCCTTTGTATAAGCTGATATTTGCAATTTGGAATTTTATATACTTTGGTTCTGTAATGGTTTCATAATGTGCACACAGTTCAATAATTAAAAAAATATATCTTACCACCTCACCTCCAGAGCCAAGTTTGTTTACACTGCTAACTGCACATCCTGGCTAGCACTGATCCCACGCCGTCTGCCGGCCCCTCTGCTCCTGGCCCCAAAAACCTTGCCACTCCCTCTGCCCAAACATGGCCCTCACTATCACCCTGAGAAATACAGCATGATTTTGTTCTCCCTCTCTGAGATGAGAGGCGAGTTTTCCAGAATTGTAGAGTTTTCAGGTTTTTAGACCTGATGTGGTCTGACTGACTGGCACATCCCCCTTGTTTCCAAAGGGAGCCCCATGAGCACAAGGGCTGCCTGTCTGCCCAGTGCTCAGTCCTATGCAGGATTTCATATGAGCAGTAGCAGAAGTTTCCCTCACCAACAAAGCAAGTTTCTGCCAGTACAACCTGCCATGCAGCACACTGGGCAACAGGAGGGACTGAAAGAAAGAGGCAATTTCTGTGTCCCTACAGGGTGATCAGCATGTTCTGCATTCAGCTCTGGCCACCCAGTCCTAACCCGGGTGCCCTGCAGCACTGCTGATCCTCCTGCTGGCTCATGACGAGGCGCTTGTCACTCCTCCAAATGGCCTGCAATATCACATTCAAAAATTTACAGCCATATCCCTTCAGGTACCACAGCCTTGCAGCACAACTGTGGTTATGGATTTGATTTAGTGCTTTTTGCCTGGTTCAAGCATTTATGCTAAAACTATGACCTGTCCAAACACATCAAACATTCACGTTAAAACTATGACCTGTCCAAATGCATAAATGCAAGAAAGCATTACACACTATTACTTTCTGTCTTCCTCCTCATGGATGCCAGCCAAACCACGTAGCATCTGCACAGAAACCCTTTGGTTTCAGTACCAGGTCTGCAAAAGGCCACGGTGCCACCACAAAAGGGTCTCTACCAGTTCCTTGGCTGGTAGAGGTCCTGCCCTTAAACCACCTTGTCCACTGGCCAGGAAGATAACACTGAGGGTTGTTTGACTGTGGTTCTCTGCAGCAGCACAAGTACATGTTGGTTTTGGCTGAAAAGGTACCAGTAATTCAACATCTGCAGAGGACAGTGTCTCACTGTTGCTGGGAGCAATATGGAAGCATCAGTTGCCAAAAGCAGCTTTCATCTTCCCACCTCTGAGGCTGGAGGTGGAGCCAGGAGAGTGCACAGGTGAGGGTCAGAGAAAGGGGCGGAAGACAGCAAGTAAGAACACAGAGAAAGCCTTTGCTTGGTTCATGCCAGTAGCAAGAGAGGAGAGTCAGCAAACCCAGACCAGAGTTTGCTGTTCTCATTTCACCCTACATAGTCTGAAACAATGTGATGCTGCATTGGGTTTGCATGGCCACGTTTTGGTAGTGGGCTACAGGGGTGGCTTCTCTGAGAAGCTGCTAGAAGTTTCCCCCATGTCCAACAGAGCCAATGAAAGCCAGCTCCAAGACAGACACACCACTGGCTAAGGCTGAGCCAAATCAGGAATGATAGTAGTGCCTCTGTGATAACATATTTAGGAAGGTGGGGAAAAAGTGATTGCACAGAAGTGAGAGGAACAGCTCTGCAGACACCCAGGTCAGTGAAGAAGGAGCCTGCCACTGGAGCAAGTGGGTGCCCAAAAGACAGCTCTGGCCCCATGAGAAGCCCATGCTGGAACAAGCTCCTGGCAGGACTTGTGACCCCCATAGGGACTCACGCTGAAACAGCCTGTTCCTGAAGGATGCACAGAGCAGAAAAAAAAAAAAGGATCCAAGGCAGAGCAGTTCATGAAGAACTGTAGCCTGTGGGAAGGACTCAAACTGGAAAAGTTTGTGGAGGACTGTCTCTTGTGTGAGGGAGCCCTGTTGGATCAGGTAAAATACTCCTCTCCCTGAGGAGGAAGCAGCGGCAGAATTAATATGTGAATTGACCGTAACCCCCATTCCCAGTTTCCCTGCACTGATGGCAGAGAGGAGGTAGAGAATTGAGAATAAAGTTAAGTCTGGGAAGGAGGGAGAGAAGGGGGGAAGGTGTTTGTAATAATCGTTTTACTTATTATCCTCCTCTGACTTGACTGGTAATAAATTCAATTAAGTCGAATCTGTTTTGTCCCAGCTGGTAATTGGTGAGTGATCCCTCCCTGTCTTCATCTCAATTCATGAACCTTCCATTACGTTTTCTCTCCCCTGTCCAGCTGAGGAGGGGAGTGGTAGAATAGCTTTGGTGGGCATCTGGCATTCAGCCAGAGTCAAACCACCAGAGATACAATACTCAGAAGACCAAACTGACACAGAAAAGATTAAGGCACCGTCAGAACCAGGCAGTCTGACACATGTCCTTGCACCGAGGCAATGACTGGAAGCCACCTTGCCCCCACAGACATCTAGCAGAGACTCTGTGCATACAGACACAAGGAGCAGGGACCGGAGGAGGGAGCCGAAATGTGCAGAGCACATTTCAAACGTGAGGAAGACCTGTGGGCAGGTGATGAGACTTGGGATAGTCTGAAATGAAGAAGCATTGCTTGTGTCAGTGTTCAGCATGCAGAGGCATGCAAAAACCCTGTCTTTTCTCTTCACTGAGAAAAGTATCAAAGTTAACAACACGGATACAGAAGGAAATAAAAAAACAAAACCAAACTCAGCTATGCAGATCTTTGGGAGGAAAGGAGGGAGGGAGGGATGGAGGCAGGAAGGTGGGGGG
>VXBX01008688.1:141501-182693 GCA_013400415.1 Scytalopus superciliaris
GGTGGGGGTGGGGGCGGGGAGAAGAAAGGGAAGGGAGGAAAAGGGAAAAGGAAAGGGAAAGGGAAAGATGAGGAGAGTTCCAGGTTATGTGGCACCAAAACAGGGAAAGCTGAATCCAGACCTCTGAAACCACAAATAAAGATTGCCAATATCTAGTAGAGAGGGTTAGACACCAGAAATGGTAATACTCTGCCTTGACTATCAGCATTTGTATCCAAAACTTTTGTGTAAGTGTATTAGCTGGAAAGAGGACTGAATGACTTTGTGATGAAACCCCTGGATAGGAGATATGAATTCTGTTTCTGCCCATCCTGTAACCTTCCTCTACGACCTTTGCCAAGTTGTCTCTCTGCCCTCACCATCTTGCTTATTCAGATGGCAGGTGCCACACCACAGAGATGGCCTTACTGCGTGTGTTTACAGTTCCCGTGGCAGAGCCAAGTGAGACCAGCAAGCACAACAGCTCAAATAACTACTGCCAGTCATAAACTGTATTAAACCAGCTTCTACCCCACACAACTGAGTTGATACAAACAACCAGGGCTAGTAACAGGTGATAGAAGCAGCAGACTGTTTCAGAGAGAAAGAAGCTTTCCCTGTTTAATTTAACCAAATACATACACACACACACACACGCAAACGAGACAGTTTTTCAAAAATGAGGATGCAGATGAGAGATTCAAGGACAGTTCTAACTTGCCCTCTGTCAATTTACAAGAGAATTTATTCCAGACTATTCATACATGAATATTTAGCATGGCAACAATTACATCCAATGACACCCATGAGATACATAGTACTGAAGACCCTCTCCAAGGAACATGCACAATGCTTGATGTCAATTTTTTAACTGGACCGAACATTTGATTTTTAAGAATTATATTTCTTTAGATCTTTCAATAATATTTCCTTTAATTATTATATTAATTTTGTATATATTGCTGCCATGTTTTATAAATGATTGATTCACATGAGTAGAAATGGATACATGACAGGAAGTAAAGGGGAGAGACAGTGGCTGCTGAGGCATGTTAAAATAGCCTGTGGTCAATCTTATTCTTAATGCAAAGACCTTGTTTTTGTTGTATAAAGGAAAAAGGAGGGGGAAGGGAGAGAGGCTGTTGGGAGGAACCACTCAGGGCTTAAATAGCACAAACCTAAGGACATACAAAAAGAAAGTGGCTTAAAGTCCTCAAATAAGATTTAACAACAAAACCACAAAATAGTGACCGTAACCTCTATATATGGCTAGGTAGAATGCTGTTCTGTATGGATAATTTATTTATTTTCAATATGAAGCTCTCTAGTTATTATTCCCTATCATAAGCTCTGTCTGTGGAGCACATTATTAGTTGGGGAGAAGAGAAAAATGAATATTCATACTAACATTCCAGATACAAACCTCTGACAAATCCAGTAAAATGGAAACCAGAAAATACTGAGGTCCCAACATATGCAATTACAGTTGTAATGACTTGTCTTGAAAGTCTACTTAATTCAGGGTCTGCATTAAACTGGACATCATTCCAAAGAGCATGTTTACCCAAGATTAAGATGGCTTTTGCTGACCGTGGAGTTCTCTACTGAAGCACTCAGTGCAGTGTTCATGATGTTCAATTCAAAGAGATGCTGACTCCACCTCAGAAGTAAATGCAACTGGCAAAGCCCAAAACCAACACCTGGAGTCAGCTTTCTGAGCTTTCTGGTTAAAGCAGGAGCTTTCTCACTTCCAACAGTTTTCTAGTAACCAGTAAAAGTGCCATTCAGAGCCGGGATGACCATTCATCCCTTCTGCATTGTGCCAAGGAGAATTTTTTTTTGCCAGGAACAGAGTGGATTTTAACAGTTATATTAATTCTTCTGACAGTGAAAGAAGAAGCTTAGCAGGTTAGTCTTCTACTCACTAAAAGACCCTTATGATAGTCCACAAAACACAGAAAATCATATAACAATAATCCTTGTTTCAGAACAAATACATTTAATTAAGCTCTCTAATGAGGTTTTACACCCTTCTGAAAATGTGTTTTTATAGTAATGACAAGTTGCTTTACCTAAAAATGTGGTCCTGAAATTTTCTCAGAAGGCATGGAAACATATCTGCATCTGTGGCCTGTGCAGTACAATACCCAGAGAACTCCACTCAAAACTCCACCTGCCAGTTGCATGGTTGGACTTGATAGTATAAACCCCAGACACTATGGGACTGTTTTCCAGGCAAAAGTATTAAGTTGCAACACATTATTCACTGAGTTAGAAAAGAACAAACATTTAATAATTGCAAATTTAAAAGCAAAGTTCTGTAGGACTGGGATAAGGAGATAAATCATTAAGGGATTAGATACTGCTGAACAGAGTAATGCAATGAGGTCAGGAGATGAAACTAAGCCTTTGGCTCATGAGCATTCCCCTAAAAAAGCAATGGCACTGCCTCTCTGAAATTAATTTAGCCCTGTCCATGCCACCCCTTAGACACTGTGGGAGAAGGCAGATACTTGCCTCTCTGTACTAATTTCTAAAATAGTTTGCTTGGTAAAAACTCTGCATCTCTGTCCTATCCATCTGAGGACTATGAGATTGATGATACTGTTTACCCAATGTATTCAGTAAAAGTTTCCTCATACATTGGAGCCACTTACTTGTTTTCACACTAATAGTCCAGATAGTGAATTCTCATTTTAAAAGGACTCTTTCTTAGTTTTCTACAAGCAAAGCCTTCATCTGTGGTGGACATTTGAATTTGTGAATATATCTCCAGTAGACTGTTTACCACTTACAGAGTTTAGCCAAGGTAGTAGAGACAAATATGAATATTTAAGGATTAGACTTTTTTTCTGTCTCTAGTACAGGCCTCCCCAAAAACCTTACAATGTGTCCTACAGTATGTAAGCCTTAAAAACTTTAAAAGTAATACAGCAATAATCAGAATCAGCTATAGACTCAGTTCTTATTGGGAGAATACCATGAAGTCATATCATGAGAAAAAGGAGTAGCTCATGCTGATTTGCACACAAAACAGAGAATGAGGTGCTGGAAAGCAGTGCTATGGAAAGGGACCTGTGAGTCCTGGTTGATGACAAGTTGAATATGAGTCAGCAGTGCCCTGGCAGTCAGGAGGGACAACCGTATCCTGGGGGCATCAGGCAAAGCATCACCAGCAGGGCGAGGGAGGAGAGGGGATTGTCCTGCTCTGCTCTGGGGCGGCCTCACCTGGAATATTGTGGGCAGTTTTGGGCACTGCAATATAGGAAAGATATTAAGCCATTAGAGAGCATCCAAAGGAGGGCAAGGAAGATGGTGAAGGGCCTTGCGGGGAAGCCATGTGAGGAGCAGCTGAGGGCACCTGGTCTGTTCAGCCTGGAGAAGAGGAGACTGAGGGGAAAGCTCATTGCAGTTACAACTTCCTCATGAGGGGAAGAGGAGGGGCAGGCACTGATCTCTTCTCTGTGGTGCCCCGTGACAGGACCCGAGGGAATGGCCTGAAGTTGTGTCGGGGGAAGTTTACGCTGGATATTAGGTAAAGGTTCCTCACACAAAGAGTGGTTGGGCACTGGGACAGGCACCTCAGGGAGGTGGTCGTAGCACCAAGCCTGACAGAGTTCAAGAAGTGTTTGGATGATACTCTGAGACACATGGTGTGATTCTTGGGAGTGGTCCTGGGCAGGGCTAAGGGCTGGACTTAATGATCTTTGTGGGTCCCTTCCAATTCAGCACATTCTGTGAGCCTGTGATTTCCCAATTAGGCTAATAACACTCTGTTGATACACGCATAGAAAATTATATAAATTTAAGAATTTCCTGCCTAAATGAGAAATTTACAATTCTAACCCCTCTCTGTAAGCCCCATCTTAAATATTTTTTCTTCCTGAGTAGGCATTAATCCCAGACTGGCAAAAATACAAAATGCCATTTATATTAAATATGTAGGGGTTTTTATCTGTTGAAAAATTTCCTCTCAGGTGAGACTCTATTAAGGCTTGCAGTTCTTTGTTGTGTAGACCAACCATGTGCATTGTGGCTTTTGATATCCTGAAGGAGAGATTCCAGGCAAGATGAGGCATTATGAGCCATGTTGAAGCTATTTATCTATTGCAGAGGAGCCTAAGCTAAGGCTGTTACTCCTGGCTCACTCTGAGTAGTCAGGGAGGGGAGAAATCCTCCCAAATGTAATTAATCTCTGGAGATCTCAGACACTGTCTATATGTGTGCATCTGTTTCCACTTGGTTACTTAGGGTGCCTTTGACAATTAGGCTCTTTATGTAACTCAGAGATGTGTAAATTTAAGGACCAACTCAAGGCTTAGCGCCTAAGGGAAGAAGGTTAATGCATGCAAATGAGATTTACTTGCACTGTTTTGTCACTATTTGGCCAGAATTTTCATTCAGACAATCTTAAATTAAAGTATACTAAGGTTTTACTGGGCACTTGGAAGGTTACAACTGTTTGAATATAGAGAAATATTTACGTATTTTTGCTATTATGGCATACAGAAGGTTTCTGATTTTGTTGCATAACCCTGACCCTGTGACACCATTTTCAGGTTTTATCTCTCTGCTCAGTATTTCCTCCCCTCATGGAGTGTTATCACTCTTGATTCATCACCCTCAGTGACAGCTCACTCTGTTCAGTACAGTTCCTGGTCTCCTACACTTTCTATTGCTTTTTATTTCCTAGGAAAACTTCTCCATTCATTTCCAACACTGAGTAAATTTGAAGTAACTTGAGCTATTCTGGACAAACAAATAATGGAGGATGTAGTCTTTAAAAATCTAGTAAAACCTTCTTAATCTCTTCATATATTACTGTAAGTAAACAGAGATTATTTTACTTTAATTTTCAGAGCTGGAGTCTGAGAAGAAAATAATTTTGTGTTGTGCTGACAATCATCTTTCTTAATCATGCTTGAAAAACTGATTTCCTTGACTGTACGCTGCAAGCCACAGATTTAGATCCTATTGAATTTGAGTAGAGTGTAGAGGAGTGGCTGAGGGAACCACTTGGTGCAGTGTCTTTAGTAACTTATCCCAGGTCACCCTCCTTACAAGGCTGCAACCGTGATCCTGCAACCACTTAGGCAGGCTCCTTAATCTTCATGAAAGCTCATTGAAGACCTGTGTTTGAATGAAGAATTTTCCTGTGCGATGCTGTTCGTAAGATTGGGGCCACTGTGAAGCCCAGCAACTCCTATTCCCTCCTTGTGCTTCAAAATTTCCCAGATTTATGTTATCAGATGGATAACATCTTCTCAAGTGTAGCTCTTATATGTTGAAATTCCACACACACCCCACTCCCATCACTCATATAATGAATTCACATCAAGAAAATTATGATTTAGAAGAAAAAAATCAACTTCTGTTACACTAGCAAAAGTATTTTGAATACTCAATAAAATAACAATACCACTGGGAAAGAAAAGACCATAAAACTGTTCAAGGACTCAAGGAAAGAGTCAAAAAGTAAGACATGATGTAGTTAAATTCAGAGGTTTACAGATGTCCCTGAGAATGCAAAATTTGCATCCAAATGTTTTTCAAATCCAACATACTGACAAGAGCAGATATTTCAAGGAGCACATCTGCCTTTTTCTACTTCTTTTCTTAAGAAACCTTTCAATTCAGGAACATCACACAAAAGTTCTTTGTAATCCATGAAAATAATTGAGGCACATCCAAACAGCTGATAGGGAATCAGAAAGGTAGGATTGTTTGCCTGTGGCTCACCTCTTTCTGAAGGTCCTTTTATTTCCGCAAAAGGCCCCTGATTTTCCATCTCACTTCCCAGCAAATCCACATCCCCAGTCACTCCAGTCCAGTCCCACTCTGGTTCCATCCCTAGCATAAAGGTTCTGTCTAACTGCTGTAACTGGCCACAGTCTTCCTTATCCCAGCATTGAAAAAAGAAAACCCTCCAAAAACACACCCTCTTTTATTAGGTCAGGTGGACAATTGAAGGTCTTATGATGATATTTCCAGCATTTCCCACACACAAACGCTGTGAAAACACAATTATAAGTGAACAAGAGGTACTGACCAGCTCATACTGAAACCTGTGATTCATGCAAATAAGGTCCTTTCAGAAATGTGTGGCCTTTAAAAGCACATGTGCAGTGATTAAATAGAGCGATGCTGTGAGAGGCTGGCATTGTAAATAAGGAATTTATGGCCTTTCTAGTTATGATTTTTCTAACAAGCCTCCAGCAATGGTTACTCATTCTTTCTTTGAATCTTTCAGTCTTTATCTCAATGGCAGAAAAAGGCTGGGGAAATTAAAAACTGGGGCAATGCTACACAGCCCTTTGGAAGACCACAGGTTGGAAAGCCAGGTACAAAGGCAGTGGGTGGAAGCATTTTCCATGAGAAGAGAGAGAGAGAGAGAGAGAGAGAGAGAGGAGAGAGAAGAGAGGATAAAGCAGTTTGGCATGTTGGAGATGGGGATGTCCGCACTACCATAAGCAGCAATTATCCCAATAGCAAAAAGTGAGACAGGAATAGAAACAGAGTGCTATTTCCTCACCTTGTCCATTTCAGGCAGGTAGAAAAATTAGTTCTTGAAGACATATTTATGCCAAATCTGTTTATCTGTAGGGGTTTGTTCCAGCAGGAGCACTGGCAACGATCAGCAAGAGGAATCCCTTTGGCTCAGAGAAGCAACAAGCACCACTCTAACAGGCCTGGATGTGTCTCCTCTGCCTCCCTAACTAGCTGGAGACCTGCAGGCTGCTGCCTGTGCCAGACAGCAGCACATCAGCATTGCTGCACATCATCCTGCCCTGAGCTGGGAGCTTGAAGATCCCACCAGGATTTCAGGCCATCTCCTCAGGATATTTTGCCAGATGTCTTGCTGTATACAACGTGGTAGTACCCAGACATGTTTCACCTTCAACTTCATCCCAATCTCCTAGATATCTGTCCAAATTTCAGTACCCATTAAATTCTCTGCCCAGTCCTTTCGTCTCTACCTCTTTTCACCATCACCAATTTTCCTCCCATTTGTCAGATTTGTGTCAGAAAGAGAGGGAGAGGCAGAAGCGAGGAGCTGCCAAATGATGCAGAGGACCCTGCATCAGTGGAAGTTCCACACTTTTTCAGATGCTCCTTGGCCTAGAGATCTTCCTCAGTCCCAACTTTGGGAGGCAGAGAATCCATCCAGGTACACCCAGCAACACCGCTGTGTCACTCCCACCTGGACAGGCTCCAGTTGCTGTGGCAGACTGATCCTGCATTTGAATTTTGACTTGTGTAATCAAAGAAGTCACCCAGTTATCTCGTGTGGGTTTATACTCAGCAGCCTGAAGTAGTGACTTGGAGCATTGAGTAACTAGAGTCCCAGAGCAGAGTGAGACCTCTGAAAACCTATTTTGGCTTCCAGTGCCCAAGACTTCTCACTTTCCCCCTTTCCACTCTCCCCTCCTGCTACTGGTGTAGAAGATAAGGTGAGCATTAACAAGCACTGCTTTCAAAACCCTGTGAGATCTCCCACTTGAATACCCTCAGTGAGGTAAAGATTGCAAAACATTAGCCAAGTTGTTCAGAGCATCTTCTCAGACAAGCAAGATTTCTAAGTCCCTCAAAGATCCCAGTGATTGATGCTACAGAAATCATATTAAAAACAAAATTAAAAAATAAAAATATGTATTACACATACTTTCCAAATACTGTCCAGAACCAGATCAATGTAAATATCTTTTTTCCTATTAAAATTATTGGGAAAAAAATCATCCTTTTATTGAAGCTACGATGATTTACACCAACTGATGTTCTGTCACTTTATGCTCTTCTTATTTTCAGAACAGCAGGGAAAATTTCACTATTATGAAAAAACCCCACAGATGCTGTTATTAATTTCCTGTAAGTTTTGGATGCTAGCAGTTGTGTTTGCTTCTCTTTTGCTCTCTCATGCTCTCTCCCAAGAACAATAAGAATAATAGAAAAATGTACAATGTTGTTGTGATTGCATCTTTTTTCCATGCCTTGGTCTACATTTTCTTACACTGTTGTTTATACCCTTCTGAAAGTAGGAATTCTTTGAGCAAGAATCCTTACAAAGAGGAATTATAGTCATCTTACACCTAATGCATCACTGAAGAAGAAAGAGGATTTATTATCCTCCAAGTATCTTTTCATGAAGAATTTATCCCAGCAGGTGGACTCAATCTATGTGGGGTAGGTAAGCGTAAAATTTGATCCACAGATTTTAGAGCTACTGTAAAATGGCCTTTATGTTGGTACCTTTACTAATAAGTGTTTCACTTTATACTGAAAGAGATTAAATTGAAGTTTCTCTAGTTCTTGATGAAGTATACTTTGGCAAAGGAGGGTAAAAACTATTCTGTGGCCAGAAAGGCCTATTTCCTTGCATAAAACTAATAAATTAAAAAATATTTGTCCTTTTTGTCTTTCACTTTCTTCCTCCATCCCTTCATCTTTTCTTTCCTTCCTCTTAAATCCTCCCCTGCCCTAGTTCACACACACTCTATTAGCTTCGCGTTTTTTAGATCATTATCTATAAGCAGAAATAGCTTACATCTTTGCAATACTGGTCAAGGATAACATTCATACCCTTGACAAGAGACTCTCTCAGCTCTAATCTACTTCAGTTCTAATTGCTGAATTATTAAAGCCAGAGGCCCTCTTGAGCTCTGTCAGTACCTACCTTGCTGATGAAATACCAGTGGTGATGGTGGCGCTGCTGCTGACTTTGGGTTTGCACCATGCCTGCCTTGGAATCATTTAGGAAGGATCAGCAATTTCAGATGAGCATGAAGAGACTACATTTGTGTTTGAACCAGTAAGGGGGAAAATTCTTTGTCTTCCAAAGCGTGTGTCTGCTATGAAGGAGTAGCAGTTGTAAAATATTGAGTGCTCTTCAGCTACCCCCAAAAAAAAAAAAACCACCACCAAAACAAAACAAACAAACAAACAAAAACAAAAAACCTACCAAGCAAAACAAAACAAACAAAAAAACCCAAACAAACAAACAAAAAAAAACTTAGAAGGAAAAGTGAGTTATCTACTTATCTGAGCTATTAACTAGCCTCCTCATTGACTGGAAAGTGCCAGGCAATAAACATGACCACCTGAGGACAGAGACTGACTTTCACATATCCAAGCAATACTCAATACTCAGGTGGGTCCAGAATTGCAGCATCTGGGACCTAGTCAAATCTGTTTTCATAACCAGAGGTTGTTCCTAATTCTGCTATTGCACATGCACTGGAGTAAAGCACAGCCTGAAAGGAAGCCAAAGGGCTGAGATGGGGCTGTGCTTGCATGTGCCACACTTGCCTACTCATAAAGACCATTGCAAGAGCTCAGACTGCATTTCCAAGCTGCTCTATCTTCCTAGTTTTGCAACTGATCCAAAAGCAACAG
The DNA here is from genome assembly GCA_013400415.1 of Scytalopus superciliaris. Taxonomy (NCBI): domain Eukaryota; kingdom Metazoa; phylum Chordata; class Aves; order Passeriformes; family Rhinocryptidae; genus Scytalopus; species Scytalopus superciliaris. The sequence goes on from VXBX01008688.1 coordinate 150,871, forward strand.
AGACCAGACAGTGTAATTTGTTTGCCTAGTGCTCACCTTTCAGTCCCTTCTGGACCCAGTCATAGTGGTAGAATAGCAGCGAACGTTGTGATATTGCATAAACTGTAGGCATGGAAATGCACTTGTGCCATGGTGCTGTGTGGCAAGAGCATTCTCACCACCCTGTTGACTTTTTAAAGTGTAAACCAAAATTACCTAAGACTTAACAAAGCAAATGTTGGGATTGTAAAGGCTGTTTTGAGCTGATTGTTTCTATATTTTTTTGGTTTTGATTTAAAAAAGTGTTTTCTTCTGGCCTTAGCACGAGAAAACGCTTTTTTTTAATGCAACCTATAATTTGAGTCTAATTTGACCTGACAGAGTCAACTGACCATGCAGTTACTTGGCATCTGCTGAATGCCTCCCCATTAAGCCAAATTTACACTAATAAACAGCAGTCATTACCATTCACTGTCATTAGAATAAATGAGTTACCTGAGACACCTCCCAATCAACATAAATCTTGATGAGAAACATTCCAGTTAAGAGCCAAATTCTTCAAGCTCATCTCTTTTCACTGCTCGTGCCCTTTAAGATCCAGTGGCCCACGAGGCACGTGGCACATGTGCCTGTTGGATGCTCATGTGCCACCTCTCTTGTGGATGCTCGGGAGGAGGAAGGACACAGCCGTGTGCTGTTGACATATGCTAACAGCAAACTGCGACGGCTTCCTGGCAACCTCATCTGTGCTGCCCAGCATATTGGGAAGCAGACCTCAGATTCAGTGTTTTCCATCCCCACCATGTGCAAGAGAAAAGTGGCATCAGTTGCAGAACTATTTTCCTTTTTTTCTGTTTTTAACTTGTTCTTATTTTTTTAAAGAAGTATTTTGAGCATATTTCTGTTTCCAAAAATTCTGACACATAACTGCTTAGACTACTGTAATGTTTTATTTCATTTTTAGATTATTTTTGTATTACTTTAGGACATGCCAGAAATAGAAATGCATAATATGATTTATAGAGTTCCAAGCTATAATGCTGTATCCTGTCACGACAGGATACAATTGTTAAAATGTTAACACAATTTATTTTATGGTTTATTGGTTTTAGCTTATTGTAAAAATAAAGTCTAACCACTGCATAGTACAGTTTGAAATGCTGTCATTTGCTGGTAAAGATGAGCCTTCATTGGATGGCAATGATATTGCCTAACAATTTGCTTATATTTTGTTTTGAATGTGTTCTGTTTGCATTAACATTAAATGAAGCTAAATGGTTTGACACTTGCAGCAGGAGAGCAAGTTAATGTAAAACTTTCACTTCAACACAAAGTGGTGGCATTTTGATATAGGAAAGAAGTATTTAAATAGGTATGTACCAGATGCCTTAAATGACTTAAAAGTACAATAGAGCAAAACACAATATAAAGTAACAGAATGTTTCAGCTATCTTCAGGTTAACATTGTATCAGGATTAGAAAGGAACAACTATGACTTAACAAAATCGCATAAATTATGATTTTTTTTTTCCACAACACTAAGTCCTATGAGAGGAAAAAAGCTTTGTCAAAAGTGACACCACATACTCAAAAACACCTAAGTTTTCAAAACACTTTAACTGTAATTAGAAGTTTTACAGATACCTCAAAAAAGTTTCCTTTTCATCCTGTTCTGGATAGCTCACGCAGAGAGAGAAAGAGGCTTTTTACTCTTCCTCTTTACTAATACTCTTATGTTTTGATTCAGACATCCAGTGGTACAGGCCCACAGCTCCATCTTCCTAGGTGATAGTGTTGGAGTTTGCACCATCATTTGGCAACTCAGTGAATAGATTTAAGTTGAAAACACTCATTTTCCTATCACATACAGCTGGGGACATGGTTCACCAGGGTGGCAGAAAGCAGCTGGAGTCAAACACACATAAATTGGTCATGCTGGTGCAGGAGGGGTTTTGCTGAGTCTGCATCACACTGTGACAAGCATTAAGCATGTGGGCTCTGTTCCCAGGAGGAATTGTGTTATAGAGTCATAGAATGGTTTGGACTGGGACAGACCTTCTAATATCTAGTCCAATCCTGCTATAGGCAGGAACATTTTTCACTAGATTATTTTGCTCAAAGTCCCATCCAATCTGATGTTGAATATTTCAAATGATAGAACATCTGCAGATTCTCTGGGCAACCTGTTTCAATATCTCATCATCCTCACTGTAAAAGGTTTTTTCCTTATATCCAGTCTAAATCTACTCTCTTTCAGTTTAAAACCATTGTCTTTTGTGCCCTTCAGACACTGGTACAAAGTCCCACTCCATCAATCTTGTAAGCCCTCTTTAAGTTCTTGAATGAACTCCAGAACATCCCAAACTCTTCATCTTTGTCCATATTTTGATTTTCAGAGATGTGGGAGATTTTTTATCTAGAGTTTGAGGACTTTTTTTCCATCTATCCAAGAATTCCCATGGGCTGGCAAGAGTTAGAGTTGTCAGATGTTCACTATGATACCATATCCTGGAAAAGGCTTTCAAAATAATATTAGTGAAGATAAATAGATAGATAGATAGATAGATAGATAGATAGATAGATAGATAGATAGATAGATAGATAGATAGATAAAGTAGCCCCTTTATTAGAAGCTTCTAGGTGCACCAGCCAAATGTTCCAGTAATTAACATATTTGATGACTATACCCAAACTATAATACCATTTTCCCCTGGTGTCCTCCCTTAGAACTCCTCAGAAACTGTCCCCTGGAGCCCCTCCAAGGACTCTGAGCTGACTCTCCTGTTTTGACTACAAGCTGTCTTATTGTTTCAGTTGGAGTTCTTGCAGGTATTCTTCAAAACAGCATGTCCTTGGTAATGTATGACTAACAGAATTTCAGGAACGTGTGAGAAAATGTATTCAGTAACTTCTAAATGCTGCTTAAAATGTGAGAGACTTTAGGAAAACTTATTAAACATATAGCTCTATGAAAATCTACAAAATACACATTAAAATCCTTAGGTATCAACTAAAAACATACACCTCTCAGAAACATTGAACATAATGATGTGACATGAGCTCAGGAAATCTCTGATGTAAATATGGAGGCCTTAGCACATGCATGTTTGGACCAAGCAGCTGGAAATGACAGACTAAGCCTCTTCCTCAGTGACCCAATTAGCACACAGGACCACAATAATCCTACAACTAAATACAGGCACTGCTTGTATATACAAACTTAAATCCTTTCAATATTAGCAGTACTACCTGGCTCCTAGGACAGCACATTTCATCAGATCTCTGAATGGTTTACAAAAGATCAGTATCTGTCTCACAGCTTTTTAGATGGTGAAACAAAGGCACCCCGGGGCAAGATGATTTGCCCTCAAGGCCAGCAGCAGAGCTGGGAACAACAATTCAAGTCTTTCTGGTGGTAAATTTCCCACCTTCTCAAATAAACTGAATGACCTCATTGTCATTTATGATGAATAACTCATTTATTATAAACAATGAATGGAGCATTACAGCAACACAAATGTGTCATTTTCATTTGCAGTGGATTCCTCTTAGGCTGTCATGAAGTGTCCCTTGAAAATTACTTTCTTTTTACCCAAATGTGTACCCAGGGTTAAAATTCTTTACATGTAGATGTTTATTTTTAGGTATCATCTCTGTTGGTTGCTAGTGAATGCTTAACTTTCACAAAGGGTCAGAAAAGGTCATCACTATAGTAAAGCTTTGTATAAAATAACAACTCGATCTCCCTGTTTCTTATTTAAAGAGAATAATATATTGCATTAAAAAGTACTCTGAAAGTGTTTTATTGCAAAAAGAGATGACAAATCTATTTTTATTCAAGCTTGCAGCATGGCATAAAAATTTGATTTTTTTGAATATGCTGAATGGCATGCACTCATATCAGATAATTTACACAGTATGTAATGGGAGTGATAATGATCTTACATGCTCAGGAAAAAAAAAAAAAAGCTTTGTTAAAACAAGTTAAGCTCAAGCATATATCATAATTAAAATCCAAACTGATCTCTGGTTCTAAAAAGAAAACATTGGCATACATGGAAATTCCCTGTTGATGCTCAATTCAAATTTTTAAAGTGTGAAGGTAAGGGAGTTCATTGCTTAGGTATTGAAATCAATGAGTATCTCTTCCTACCCAGCATCAATCTTCACCAGCCCATTTCGCTCACAGTAGACAGAGGCCATAACTTGACTTTGTAAATCTAGGGTATAACAATCACACATGAACATAATTCCTAGTAACTGCCTGCTTGTTTGGGGCTACCTGATATTCCTGGAATCCACCAAGAGGTCATCTTGAACTGCTGGAGGCACAGAAAGCCATTTTGTTAGCATATCCTCTTCCAACATGTTTGAAGAACTTTCCAACTTTCTTTATAAAAGAAATGGAAATGCCACTTTTGAATCAAGCTCTTTTGGGAACTACAAGTCCTGGGTCATCTCTGCTAGAAAGGGACCCTTTGGGATACTGTACTGACCTAGAGCTTCCTACCTTTACTCCTTTATCAGTATGTTGGACATTCTAGGCCTTTCTGACTCTTGAGTTCAAAGCCTTCAGGTTTTCAAATTACCTACCCAGATATCTGTGCACACTATAGCTGCATGGACTAACGCTCTGAAGCATTAAAAGTGGATTATTAGTAGCAGGGTTTGTCACAACAGCAACTAAAATATGAACACACTTTTGTGGTCTTTGTGTGATGTGAAGCAGCACAGGAGAATCTGTTTCTGTGATCTGGATGACAGTAATTTGGAGTAAATGGAAAAAGTCACTCTGGTTCAGGATTAGGCAATTCCTGGAGTTCAGAGTCTTTATATTTGCAGGTGTAATACCATTTTGCTTGTTCAGGGCATTGCTTTTGAAGAGGCTTGAAGGAGTAACAAGTTCAGTTTATAAGATGGTTGGCTGAGCAGCACTATGTCAGCTTGAAAGGAGCAGGGACAAAGGCATAGAAAGTCAAAGCAAGGTGAGTTTTTTGGTGTAGGGCATCATTTGCAGTAGAGCTACTCAGATAGGAGGAACTTTGGAAGTTATATCAGGTCCTATTCTGGTCCCTTAGATTTCCCCACTCAGAAGTGTTTTGTACTGTCTGCTTTTCAAAGTAATCAGGCAATTTTGGACACAGTTGGACCAAATCACTTTCTGGTTTATGTTTCTGTACTAGAGTGCATGAAATGTATATGACTTGGAAGAAGGCATGTTGTTCAGAGTTCCCTTTAAGGAAGGGGGGAAGAAAAACAAATAAACCTTGTCAGTGTTGAGGATTTTAAAACACTTAGATTTAACTGACAAGAAAAGAAGGTATTTTTAAATGTTGGCTTTTGTGAAATCTCTAGTTTTGCTTCAAGCTGTGTCAAGTGGCATAATAAAGTTGCCTCAGACACGAGAGGTTGTAGCAATTTCCTCCACCTTTTCTTTTCCTTTCTATAGCAGCCCTGGGCACTGTTAGTTGTGCTCATTTTCTAGCAAAGGTTCTTGCAGTGGGAGGGAAGTGGTGGGAGAGCACTTGTGGAATGAGAAAATTAAAATAACGATGGAGTCATGTTGTGAAGTGCAACTTCCTGCCACTGACTCAACATGTTCGTGTACATGTGGGTGATGGTCTTCATAACTTGTACTGACCTAGTTGACTCAATCAAAGATTTGAAATAAAATGTTACTACCAACTTTGGGGCTTCAAGGGTTATTGAAAGTATCTACAAAAATATTGAGCATATTGGGCTGGAGAAGAAAGGAAATAAACATAGAAGAAGGATGTGAAAGAGGAATTTGAGACTGAAGCATAGAATAATCATGAATGTTGTTTAGTATTTCTAATTTTAAAAATAGACACTTTTGTCCTAGACAAAACTGGTTAGAACTCATAATTTTATCATGGCTCAGTGGGTGACATTTTTCAACAAGGAATAAGTTCTTCAGTTGCCTTAAACTTTAACAGAAAATATGGAACAATGAATAGCTCATCTCCATATCAGTTAACAGCAGAAAAAAGTTACAGGGACATTTGGGGTGTTTGGGCAGTCAAGAGGGGACATATTAACAAAAGACAGAGAGCAAGGACACAGTATAAGAAAAACCCTCCATCAGTTTTGAAAACATGCTGAAGCAAAGCAACAAGAGAGTGTTTTTGGGAGGGTTACTCTACTTATTCTGCCTCCTTTAGCATCCTGACTTTGTCCCTGCCTCACTTGTATTCTCCCTCCATCAGAGTGATGTGTTGATCTGACCTTAGGAGGAAGCACAAGGAGAAGCAAGGAAGGGAATTTGCCCTGTTCTGTGGAACCAGACATCTGTCCCCTGTAGTCTACAGAGAACCCCACAGTCCAGTGCACTACAACAAACCTAAGCTGGGCTGGGGAAAAGGGTGGAAATAAAACTTTTTCAAGTGCCCCAAAATAACAGGCTGGAGGAAGAGTAGCTGGAAAGCTGTACCGTGGAAAAGGACCTGGGTGTGTTGGTCAACAGTAGCTGAACATGAGCCAGCAAAATGCCCAGTTGGCCAAAAGGGCCAATGGCATCTTGGCTTTTATCAGGAATAGTGTGGTCAGCAGGACCAGGGCAGTGACTGTCCCCGAGTCTTTGGCACTGATAAGGCCTCACCTCAAGTACCGTGTTCAGTTTCGGACCCCTCACTACAGGAAAAACTACAAGGAGGTGCTGGAGTGTCCAGGGAAGGGCAACAGAGCTGGTGGAGGGTCTAGAGCTCCTTATGAGGAGCAGCTGAGGGAGTTGGGCATGTTTGTCCTGAAGAATAGCACAGAGGGGGACCCTGTTACTCTCAAAGGGGCATCTTACTGCTCTTTACAACTACCTGAAAGGAGGCTGTAGGTGGAGGTCGTCTCTTCTCCCAAGTAACAAGCAGTAAGACAAGATGAAATGGCCTCAAGTTGTGCCAGGGGAGATTTAGATTGGCTATCAGAAAATATTTCTTCACTGAAGGGGTTGTCAAGCACTGGAACAGGCTACCCAGGGAGTCACCATCCCTGGAGGTATTTAAAAGATGGATAGATATGGCACTTAGGAACATGGTTCACTATGGGACTTGGCAGTGCTGGGTTAACAGTTGGACTTGATGGTTCTAAAAATGTTATTTCAAATCTAAATGATTCTATGAGTCTATTCTATTATATGATTTTTTGATATCCTGATTGTCCCTTAAAGGAAAGAAATCGATGAGACATTTTTCTAAGACAAGACTCACCCTTTGTACCAGAAGGTGATAGTTGACCTCTGGATGCTAGAAACTTCTCCCACAAGTAACATTCATATTGTATTTGTTGGAGAACAGGTTTTCCCTATTTGGAAAAAAAATCTTTTATATCTCAGTATTTTCTGAATTTATAAAGTTCTTTTGTTAATGAAAAAGCTTTAGCAGGGGTTCACATACTCTTAGTGTAAACACTCAGTGCAAGTGAGGACCAGAGGTGTACGCTTCTATGAAACTGCCCTCTTCAGTTTTCACTTTATCAAATAAATTAAAGGTGCTTCATCTATACTTATAAGTACATCATTACTTCTAAGTGCTATATTATTATTATCGAAGTGTTCTTACACTGTCACAGAAAGACCTTGACATGCTGTAAATAACTTTGCCTCTCGCTTTGATACTACATAGACTGCTGCAATTGTGTTTATTGTCTGCAGGCATTATGGAAGCCTAATATGAAAGAACTGGAGAGCTCACACTCAAAATGAATGGATATACATTCTCTTTCTATTTAAGCTGATTTGCTACCTCAAGGAATGTTTGATACATCATCTTGGGCTTTGGGACTGAAAAGGCTGAAAGGGAAAGAAAATAATAAAAAACCATAAACTGAGTCTTTCAGAGCTTATTTTTCTTTACCACCCCTTCAGTCAAAGAAGGAGAGGCAAAGTATTATGGAGGTAGAAGTGGCTGAACTTCAAAATCTTCTTAGGTACAGGGTGGATGCTTAATTATCTGCTCATATGAAACACTCTGGTCATTAATCTTGTACTAAATGCTCATATGATTCCTGATAGTTGCTATCTTGAGCTGGGCAAAGCAACCTGCAAAAAGAATTTGGAATATCACAGTAATTTAATGTTTTGTTGTTCAGTACCAGAGGAGATAAATAAACAAACAAAAGTCATACCACATAAATGACACAATGGTGGATCCATGGGCAAGATACATTAAAGGCCAAGTTTTACTCTATGATCTGAGTGTCTTTAACTTTAGACAAAATCTGTAGCAGCAGAAGAAAGAATTAAAATAAAGTATGGACAAATCCATAACCCTACCACGTTCCATAAAGGCCTGCAAACTTTTCTTGTTGTAAGAGCCTCTTCCTAGAACTGAAACTTTCATTAGCTGCAGCCAGAGACTTGATGGAGCCTGTAAGAGCCTTTATTTTATTCCTTGCTATTTGCAAATCAGTCAGATATGGGGAAGAACAATGACATTATAGAATCCCTAGAAAGTTTGTATTATTTTCAGCAACAAGAAAAACTTTTACAAGATATTCTGTAGTAATCTGTAAACTATAATGGAATAATTTTCCAGCTATTAAAAAATCAGATATGTCTACAGTGACATAAAATCCATGAACTTGTTTCTTTCACTGGTCTTTGTAGCTATCTCTTCCTAGTAGTGGCTGGTTTTATATGTTTGTAGCTCCCATATAAACCAGACATTGAGAGAAACAACTGAAAATAGCAACAGCATTAGATGTGAGAGAAATACTCATTCTGGCTTTATATATAAAGTCATCCTCCTCGCTGTATCAAGAACAGACTAGATTTACAACTGGCAGTGATTAAAATATCCAAATGGATATATAGAGAATATGAAAGTCACTTATAGTGACTTCTAGCTGCCAGCTCTAGAATAACTTTCCAGTACAAGAATCATGTACAAAACCTCCAGGCAATTAGTTTTCTAATGAAGCTTGATACATACAAGAACAGGATTATACGGCTTCACTGCTTGTAACTGGGGGCCTGCTGATGACCTGAAGGGTCTCTTCCAGTGCTGTATCCTAATTTACAACTGGGTTTGTTTCTGCTCAGATAGCAGAGCCAACCCAGGGCTTGAAAAGTTGGCTGGTTCAGATCTGCTTTCCTTTATCAAACAGCAGTTGCAGAATTTTTGTTGTTGCTGAGATGCGAGCCAGAAAGAAGTCCCCTTAGGAAAAAGGAAAAGGCCACTGTGATTTTATTCCTGTTTTACTTACTGTCTATGTGGGCCAAAGCTGCTCCTATAATCCTCTCTGTTGAAACGTATTGATTTATTTGATTATGTATCAGATTGAAGTTTAACTGTATAATTAGATTAATCCCTGTGTATCCAGCTTTAAATGCTGTGCCCATCACAAGTGTATCTGCACACTTTGGTTACTGCAAACTAGAAATCATCATCAAAAATTCTGACTTTGAATTGTCACTCCAAAAGGTGCCAGCAGCTTATTAGGATGTTTGCCTGAGGAAAATCTGAGTGACATCATTGGAATGTGGTGGCTTTCCTGCTGATCAATGTAGAGAACAAAATTGCATTTTTATGTGAATACAGGATCATTTGCTTTTGAAAGCAAATGTGCCTGAGCTGCACTGAAAGTAGCCGGAGTTTGTGGTTACATTGGACAGAAAAAAATTCATTCTGCGCAGAGGTATATTGATCACACTAAACAAATATCTAAAATATTGCCTTTTTCAGAACTAAAAGTTTAATTCCATACATTAATGAGGTTCAAATTTCTGTTCCAAAAGACTGTAATGACTTCCTCTGTAATGCCTGATGGACTGTGGTTTTTTTCAGGGGATTGAATGGGGTAAGTGCCTCTGCTTGGCCTTCATGGGTCTATGGAAAATAATTTCAAGTTTCAATGGCTATGCACATTATATGATCATGACCACCTAGGCAATGACATTAGTTGCCATAGTAACCTCAGGTTGCATCATTAAGAATTTTAAATGTTGACAGTTGGGAAGCATAGCTTGAAACACTGGGAGAAGAGCAGAAAAGAGGCAGGCTTGACATAAGTGTACAAAGCAATCGGGGGATGAATGCATTCTGTTGTGCCAAGCCTGGCCAGGCAACAATGGAAGAAACCAATGACATGAATATATCAAGTGGCTTTTCTGTTTTCAGCAACAACTCTCATAGTTTCCTAGGACATGTCATGCAGAACCTACTTTAATTCTTCTTTTCTTGGCTTTTTGTGTTTCTACATCTCTTTTTCTCTTCATGTTCCAAATATCTGGCTACAGTGCATCCTCGGGAGTATGAACCTCTCACACAACCTACCTCAAAAACTTTGCATTTGACAAGGGACAGCAACATCAACAGGTTAAAAATTCCAGGCTCCACAACTCTACTGGCTATGATGAAATATCTAGTACTCAAAATATATCAATACAATGTTTCCCATGAAGTTTCCTGATGCAATCTTATCTTCTACATCAGAGGATGAGTGCCCTATTGTCCAGAATAGCTGGGTTAGTTGCAGATGTCAGAGTCCCATGACCCATTCCCAGCTCACAGGAGAGGCAAAGGTCTCTAAGTGCATTGGTATCTGCGTGCCTTCAGGGAGGTTTCTATGCTGTTCCAGCCTTGCTCAGAGCTGACTGTAGCCCATTAATGGGAAACTAGTGTTAAGGATACTTTTGTCTTGGCTTGAGCAAAACAGTGCTCACAGTCTTTTACCAGCTCTTGTAAAAACTGGACATTTCTGCTAAAGGTTTGTTGCAAAAGACAGATCCTTCCCTGACGTGTCTGCACAAATGTTTCCTGTAACCATCACCAGTCATTTGTAGTCATTCACAGAGCTGAAGTCACACTTTATTTTGATGCTTAGGAATATAAAATACAAATTTCCACCCATGATTTATCACTAATTTGGGATATAAGAATCTAAATGGGACATTAGACAAGCATATTAGTGCAAAGCCTAGCTGCTATGAAGTGGCTATTAGAGATTACCTTTAAAAGTATATTTTACAGCAGATACGCTCATCTTGTTGTTGAATAATCAATGGCTGCACCTCTGTGTTAAATTTATTAGCATATCTACAAGGTGCAAGTGAACTTTCATTATAGAAAAATGCACTGGATGGCTATTTTCAAATTAAGAATAATCACATGGTGAGATATATTAAGCAAAATGGAATTGATAGTAGCATTGATGTGTCACATCTACTGCTATCGGGTTTTGCATTAGAAAGTATATTTCTTTGGTGTTTGGGTTGGGGGTTTTTTTAAACAAACTAAATTGTCTCACAGTCATATGCATTTCTATGAGTCCTCATAAAAGAAAAAATCTCCCCCAGTCAGAAGTAATGCTTGACTTTGCAGTGTTTGTAAATAAACTATACACAACTGAATCAGTAAATCAAGAATTTCATGGTATTCCAAACAAACAAACACGTACTGTGACTAAGTCAACATATTCTACCATGGGCACAAATATGCAAGTTCACTTTAATAATTGAGGGCTTAATTGAAATTTTTTGGATTAAAGGCTAAAGAATAAAGCAATCCTATTGATTGTTTGCTGTTAATAATAGCTAATGTTTACCATGGAAGTGTAACATACATAATGAATATGTGTTTCTCACCAGATTGTGCTTAAAAACTCTGCCAGTCTGATGAATGGCCACATCAGTGTGTCTCATGTCCTGGTCCAGCAACCTCCTAGGCTGTGCACAGCATGTTTCTGTGATTTTGTTGCCTAAAATTGAGGGAAAAAACTTCTGAGAATATCAGTATAGGTAAAGTACAGAGCAGTTCTTTAATCAAAGCTTTCAAGTGCACAAAGTATATAGGCACAAACACAGTGTAGGGTTCTTACAAATTAATAACACTACTTAATTATTCTCCAAATCTTCGTTTGCGAAGCCTAGCCATGATGATGACTTAATTATCATATCTAATGGGTACATCCAACCCGAGAACCTTTTGCCCTTGGTACCACCCTGGTACCATCCTCAGAACTGCCCTGTTGGAGCACCTCCAAGGGTTCTGGACCTTCTATCTTGTTTTGCCATGTTATTCTGGTCCAAGCACATGTGCCCCAAACACAGTGACCTTGCTGCTATCTTGTCCATTAGTTAAACAGAACTTGGGAATGTGGCACAAACCTTGAGAAACTGTTAGAAACTGTTAGCTGATACCTCGAGTGTGAGAAACTATACAGCTATATAAAATCTGTAAGTATATAAAATATTAAAAATTATAAAAAATCCTAAGGCATCAAGCTCTCCAAGCCTGTCATGTCCAGGAATAGCATTACTCACAGGCCATCATTGTCCTAAGTGTGGTTCATAACACCCATATCCATGTAATTTAAGGACCCATTGATCCTTGAGCTGAGGTTCATGCACAGTGATGTCTCCTGCATAATTTCCATTGCTGGAACCATGTCCAGACAGGCTGAAGGCACTTCATCAGAAAGGACTGTGCTTCTCAACCCCATATAATGACTGTCATGACATTTTATACAGTGATCATTTTATACAGTGGGGAGCATTCAAAGGACATTGTGAGGGAGCTGAGAATGCAACTAACTGCTTGTGGGCACTGTGGTTACTGAGGTAATGATGAATACAGGATATCAGCAGGAGGCAAGCAGTGCTGGCAATGTTATGTGTAGTTTGTCTGGCCCGTGGATGTCAGTGTCACATAGTGGGAGGAGCATAATAGGGCACAGTGTTCGTCTAAAATCTGAGATGAAGTTTGGGATTGTGTGAATGATGTAGGAGAATGGTGGTCTTCCAGATATTTTTTGAACATGCCAAACTGGTAATGTGGATGATCTTGCAAGAGGCCATCATTGGGAATTATCTAAAAGAGAAAGTATAGAGGCACCAATAGCAACTGAGTCCTCTGAATAGACTCAGTGTTGGGCCCTGGTACAAGAACTGAAGAACAGGTTCAGCACTCTGGTGCAGAGGGCCAGGCTAAAAATGCTGTGGTGGGAGAACAGATACCATCTGAGGTGTATGGCTGACCCTGTTAGAGACAGACAGTCCTGAAACCATCTCAAGTTGTTCCAAGCAGGAGAGCTCTTGTACTTGGCTCTGCCTTGGGAAGACAGTTCATTTCTCACAATCCTTTTTTTTTCAGTCCGTTAATGAAAGTGCCTTCCTAGGGTGCAAAAAGTACAAGGCAACAGGACATAATAACATATATTAGCAGTCTCTGATATTAATAGTACAGATTGTCACATGATATGACAGTGATTAAAGTGGGCATGGATGGAGGTCTCCCTTTCTTCTGGGAGGCACTGTTCCCCTTTGCAAACAGAAAATAAACACAGCCTTTCCAGAGCATAAATGCCAATAACTGTGAAATTTTGATTAAATAATAGATATGTGTTCAGAAGCACTTTTTATAGTATGTGATTAAGAAAGATAACTAGACATCCTTACAGCTATAATGATAATAATTACTGCAACACATAAAGTGCAGAATATGACACTGGAAAGGCCACTATTAACCTTTCCAAGGGTTATTTTTTGTTGCCTTTTTGACACTATGGACAGCAGCATTCAGAGAACTAAAGAAAACTGTAGCTGTGACAGTCCTTGCAGCCATTCCCTGATATGTTAAAGAGGAGGCGTAGAGGGGAATGAAATATCTTCTATTCAAAACAGATGTTTGTTTAATATCAAACATCTGGGCAGTCTTAGAAAGGCTGTTTTGCTAAGACTTCTGCAACTCTTGGTAATTCAGGAAACTGACAACAGTGTTTCCCTGTTTAAAACAGGCTATAACAGCTCCATGCCCTGGACCAAAGGCTATTTTTACTCCTAGCAAGCAAATTTCCTGTCCCTAAAGTGCTATGCCACATTGTCCAGCAGATCTCATCTATTATCGGGTAATGCTAATCTGTGAATTCCACGTTATGACATCTCTGTGCCTTGCAGCTCTAGTGGAGAATTACAGACCATACACAACTGTTCATAAAAACTGAACCACTATTTTAGATCTTACCTGAACTACTTGGTGTGGAAGGGCTGGGTAAATAGCTTGGGAAAGACAGAGAATATTGGCTGTGATGGCACCAGGTTTTTCAGTAATAAAAGGAAGAATGGCTGAATTCCAGGAGTCTAAACAGCAGACAAAGCAGAACATGTGAATGCAGTAAATAAGTAATATAGGTACAAACCACCTCAAAGGTTTCTGTGGCTGAAAAAGGGAGGGTCATCTCTGAAGCCTTGTAATTCACCTACCTGTAACAGAGGCTGGCCTCTGTACATCAGTCAATCTTGCAAACATGCCATTCATGTTCAGTTCTGCTTTTTGTATGATATAAAAGTCCCTATTAGTCAGCTGCAAAAATTATTTTGTGTGAAGGTGAGAAGATGCCATTATTTTAAATTATGGTATTGCAAGGTAATAGATGGTGTGAAAGAAGGCTGTAAATTCTGGGTCACTCCTCTCTATAAGTCCCACAAATAGAACATGCAATCCAGTAGTCCAAGCTGCTCGGGATAGTGTTTTTAAAACACATTAATTAAATCAAATTGAAGTAAATTCAGCTAAGCCAAGATTTCTTCAACAATTTATTATTGAAAACACAATTGGCTGGAGGCATTTGGAGGAGTTTTGTGAAATCAAAGGCTGCGCTGCAACTCAGAGTAAGTTTTCAAACAGTCAACTCATTAATAGCAGAAAATGGATGTGCTGCTGCAAGGCACCAAATCAGAAGTAAAAATGTGTAACTTGTTACTGTGGTTTCAAGAACAAATCCTAAATGTTAGAATACTTTCAAGCTGCTGTTACCAATGCCCTAACTTTATTCTTAAAGCTGAAACTCAGACCTCTGTGTTGGTCTTTGGGGCAGATTAGGGAACTAACGGGTACAGCTATTGAGGTTTGGCAACAGTTATCCTGATTTTTCAGGATTCTTTCCCTGACTGTCATTTCTCTCACTTCCACTATCATTTCTCATGTTACTCACTTTCTGTATTGTGCTGGATGCATCAAAAATAGCTGTTACTGGAATAAGGGCATGTTAGCCAAACTCAGGCCATAAGAAGGAAACCTGCTGCTCTCATCCATACCACCCTGGGAACCATGTACTCTGGCAGCACGACTTCTCTGTGAAAGGAGCTGAGAGTTCAGTCCACAATAGCTGCTGAAAGGAGCAAATAGCAGAGGCAGCAAAATGTTCTTTAACCAGCAGAGCAGGGCCTGACACTCTCTGCAGGAGAGAGTAGCTGCATAGGCACAAAGGAAAAGCAATTTTGCATTAAATGTCTGTGGGTAGTGAGGATTGAAACCACCATTCCCATGTTAGGGCTGTGAGAGTTCTCCAAATATCCATGGTCCCATGAAACTTTTGTCTTATTAGGAAGAAAATTTAAAACCAACTGACCCATTAGTATCTGAACCTCACACAGAAGCATAGCAGGAGTCCATCCCTGTCTACACCAGGGTTTGTATTAATGTACCTGATGGGTTCAACAGACTTGATTTCAAAAGCCATTTGAACTGAATGCTGTCACAAGTTTGAAATGGGCTTCACATGGAAGCTCCACTGAACTGTTCAAAACCAACTTAGGGGTAAAGAATCATCTTACTGCTGCTTATATGTGGTCTTTATTGATGTGGGCTGTTTGTAAGCTGGAAGTAAAAGCACTTTGTGTTCTGTCTGCAGAAGGAGATGGCTTTGTATTAAATTTTGGTTCACACATCTGTGTTTGTTCAAAAGAGGATTTAGGATTCTCTGACTCAGGTAGAGGCATGTAGACCAACTAGACTTAACCCCACACAGTCCAAGCTGTCAAGTATAAGCCACACTGCACATTGACCATGTAGTGTGTATGACACAATGTCCAGACTGGTAAGTTCACCTGAGCATTAGTTTTTTTGTGTGCATACAGCTGAGAATGTAAAGTAAAGCTCATTAATGTAGACATGGATCCTACTTCATTGAAGGTTATGAATTGTCCTCTGTGCTGCTTCCTCTCCTGTATTATGTTCATAGCAGAGGTAACAGGATTAAGGAATTTCGTTTTCCTACTCTCAGATGCATTTAAATGAATCAACCCAGAAGAAAAATATGTTCGATACTTTGTTTTAATTTCTACTAACTTTCATTGCTCTTTGCTTTCAGAATAGATTTAGAAATGCTAATGTAGTTCCAGCAACTCCTATGACTGCCTCCAATGACTTTCAGTGGGAAGTACTAGAAATCTCAAGCAGAGATTTCTTTTTTTTTTTTTTTTGATGCACTAAGTTCTGTTATTAAACTCCAGCTTAGCTTCAACTCTGGGGTCATGGAACTGAAGGTTTTATCTTATTCTGAAGGAAATTAGAGTTGAGGTGTTCTCCAAATTTGTGTCTGTAGGCTCATTCCTCTTTATAACGTTGGAACTCAGTGGCCAGTTTCAGGCAAAATTACTTAAGAGAGTGTATCAAATGTACTAACCCTCAGTGAGTTTCGTGCAAATAGTTTATCAGATGGAGGAAGGACACTCAAATTAATGTCCCACTATGGAACAGGATGCAAACTGATTCCATTGCCATCATTAGCAATGAACAAATCCAAATCAGTTAGACATTAAATGTTATTGCTGGAGAAGCTTCAATTAAAGTTTCTATCTCCTTAGCCTGGGACAACCTAAGTAGGAAAAGGGGCCAGGACGGAAGCATTAAGGTTCTCCTGCTCTCTGAACTGATTGGCATTTGTCAGCCAGGATTTTCTAGGCTTCTTGGGTAGAGAGGGAAATTTTCAAAATTATAAATAGTCACCAATGGTGACTGGCAAGTGGTGAGGTTCAAAACTGCCTGTAAATCTACACAGCCATACAAAGAAATTGTGAGAAATTTCTGGGTTTACTCTTTTTTCTAGTTAGAGGTGTAAATACCTTAGGTGATAAAAGGAAACGAAGTAAAAATAGTGTCTTATCATGGAAAAGAGCTATATTGTACCTTTGAAAAAGTGAAACAAACTGAGGAAAGCATGGAGAAAACAAAAATTAAAAAATGGCAAAAAAACAACTTTTGTGATGAAAGGTTAAGGAATTTGACCTTGTTTAAAGAGTGGAATGGAGACAGAAAGATGGAAGAGACTTTTTAAACATGGGAAGAGATACTGGAAACACCATTATCTATGAAGTCACAACAAAAAGAACAAGTACAAGCAAATAACACCTTCCTTTGAACACCGTGTAATCATACCCTGCATAAATCCCTTTGTGTCATGCTTCACTGGCAACTCTGAAAACACTAAAACCAGAAAAAAGGCAGATTAAACTTGTCCCAAGTTTTATTACTGTTAATACTCCTCTGGCCTAATCCTTTGCTCATTTGCCCAGTGGTCACAGTCCTGCCTCATGTATATCCCAATGGGACACAACAGGATACTCATTTCATGAAAGGACAGATTCTTTCTTCTGCCATGAATGTTTAGGTCCCCCTCACTGGTTTGGGTTACTCTGTGCTGCTATGTGGGAATCTCTAACACACTCAATCCTCACATTACGTGAGCTTACCTCACTAAAGCAGCCCCCTGCTACTACACAGAGCCTTGGGTACTTCCCTGTAACTTCTACACGGAATGAGGATGAAGCAGGTAAACACAACAAGATCTGAAAATACAGAGATGACTACAGATTGGAACAGCCATTTAAATTATTTGAGTAGTAAATCATTAAATTAATTCCATTACAAAGCAGGGGCAAGGGCTTTATTAACCTTTAAAAGTCCTGCAGAAACAGCAGGTGCTACAGAATGCATCATGGTTGAGGAAAATTATGAATTGCCTAGTTTATCAAACGTACATACATGCATATAATTCATTTTTCAAATGTACAAGGATGGTGATGATTACATTATGTACTTATGAAATGCTTCTCACCAAAGCATCCTTGCCTATTTGCACAGGTGCCTCACAGCTTTTTCGATGACACAAGTTCCATTTAGGAGCCAACTGAAGTAAGCTGAACACACTGGATATATGACAAGGATTAATTACGGAGCTTTTCTGAATTTCACTGCTCACACAGCCATGAGATGTCTGACAAAGCATTTTTTTGCTATTTGACAAAGAACACATCACTTTTCACTGATACAATAAGCACACAGAAGTTGCTCTGATCTCCACAAATGAAACATCCAATAAGCAGTTAAGAAACTTCTAGGAGCACGCATACAATTATTATTTTCATGTTCTCACTGGTCTCAGTTCTGACCCCCCTGGAATCTGCTAGAAATATTGTCACTGGCAGTATTGAAACATGAGAAAACCTCAAGCTGCTCTTGAAATATTACGCCTGATTTCCTGATGTGAGCTCCCTGACTTCACAGACATGAATGGAATGTGTGTTTAAGCTGCATTTAAAATTTCTAAATGTGAGACATGTTTGAAAAGCAATACATATACATGTACATACAGGTATATAGCTCAATTACTAAAGGGAAAATTTGCTTTTGGCAAAGTTCAAAAAAGACAAAGACTTTTCTGCCTCCTTTATCAAATACTAAAATGCCCACATAAAACACATCAGTTTATGCCAGGATGTGGCATTTGTAAGAAATTATGGAGGTGTTTTCCCTGGGTGGGAAAAGGGCTGGAACAGCAGCTGTCCCTATTCTTTGCTACTCCTCAGGTCAAATTTCAGCCCCTGAAAGTACGTTGTACTGACAGCATTATTGTTGGAAAGACAGCTGTAACACTAGTAGAAAAGTTTTGTGTTGTGTAATTCCAAAAGTTTAAGACCTGGAGATCCAAATAACCAGGTGGGCACTATTATGTATGAAGCATGTACCTGATATGTAAAAAAATTTGGGCAGTATTTTCTTGCTAGAAGTGTCGTGGTTTAACCCCAGCTGGCAAGTATGACACAGCTGCTTGTTCACTTACACTCCATCCTGTGGGGGGAAAGAGTAAGCGTGAGAAAACTCAGGGAAAAATAAATAATAGTAACATTTATGATAACAATAAATTGTGATGAAAAGGAAAATAGCAAGAAGAGAATTAAAATCCAAGAAAGACAAGTTATGCAAATGAAAACACTTGGTCATTACCAACAGGGTGATGCCCAGACAGACCCCAAGAAGCAAACCCAACCAACCTTCCCCCTAGTTTTGTTATGGAATATCCCTTTGGTCAGTTGGGGTCAGCTGTCCCAGCTGTGCCCCTTTGCAAATCCTTGTGCAGCCCCAGCCCACTTGCTGGTGGGGGGGAGCATGAGAGGGAGAAAAGGCCTTGGACCTGTGTAAGAGCTGCTGAGCAAGAAATAGAACACCTTTGTGTTACCAACATTGTTTCCAGCACAAATTCAAAACACAGCCCCATTCCAGATACTATGAAGAAAATTAACTCTACCCTAACCAAAACCATCACGAGAAGCATCCTAATTTTCACAACTCCCTTTTGTGAATGTTAATGAAATTGTTAAAATTATGTTGTTGTAAAAAAAAAAAATAAATTATAATTGTTCATGACTGGTGAGCTTGCAAATTTTAAATCCTGAAGTCACTGATAAGACACCTGTCCTCCTGTGCAGCAGAAGTCACAGCACCCCAAGCTGCACAGCTGCTCCAATGCCCATAACTTGCTTTTGCACCTACCATATTCTTACTAGGACACCTTGCATTTGTGCTCAGCAATTAGATGTTGTGATATTAGACAGGATTTTTCTTATATATGTACAAGATATGTTTGTTAATGTATAGAGGAGAAGATGAACACTACCTTATACTAATGATTTGCATTTCTAATTACAGAGAGTAAGTATTGCCTGGGTGTACTGAGGTAGATTTTTTACAAAACTAGAGCTGAAAACATTCTGACCTGAACCACAGTTTTGGATAAACCCTGGGGTTAGTCTTGATTCAGGCAGACACCCAGGGAACTTGGGTATTTGCTTAGAACAGTCCTGGACACTTGACTGTGTGAGATTCCAAAAATATCACATAGCATCACACTGACTTAAAATTTCCGTTGGGGACCTACTACTCCCTTGTCTGAGATATTTGTAACAAAACAACAACATCAACAACAACAAAACCCTACCCCCCAAAAATCCTGCAGAGATGACTAAGTTGCATCAGCTCTCCCAGAGGTATAATGTATACAAATCAAATCAAAATATAAATCATTCCACCCTGTTGTGGGGTTTATGCACAGTTTCTTTTAATAAAATATGCAAATATTTTGCAGTAAATTGATTTCCCAGTTTCAGTTCTCTTATCTCCATATTTATTATTCATGATTCTTCTACTCCCCCACTTGAGCAGATTTAAAAAAAAAAAAAAGAAGAAGAAAAAAAAAGGGGGGAAAAAGCTGTGTAGAGTTCACTTGCTTTTAGGAACTAGCTTTATTATTGTTATTATTAGCACAATTTTATACTCCTAGGAGTGAAAGATAAATGTAGATATTACTTCTAATCTCAACCAAAGCTAAGAGGTAATACAATGACACTCTTTAATGCAAATCACTGCAATAAATGACTACATAGCCCAAGTGTTCTGCTGCATTACAAATTGTAATGAAAGTTTGAATTGCTGAGCAAAATGACTGTTGTTTAACCTGTGACCAAGCTGGATGCTATCAGTTCTGTTGTTAAAGGCGTACACACCATGACTGTACAGGAAATAAATGCGAATATTTCAGATATTTAGAATTGTTGCTAA
This sequence comes from Scytalopus superciliaris, assembly GCA_013400415.1. Lineage (NCBI taxonomy): Eukaryota > Metazoa > Chordata > Aves > Passeriformes > Rhinocryptidae > Scytalopus > Scytalopus superciliaris. The sequence continues at coordinate 171,477 of VXBX01008688.1, forward strand.
ATAGACTTTCTGGCTGAAAAAAAAAAAATTGCTGGTCAGTTTTGTATTCCATTTGACAATGTATGCAATTGGTGTATTCCATCACTATGTGGTTAACAAGTTCTGCAGTAGAGAATCAAGACTGATCAAACCTGGGTGCATTGTTCTTGTTGCTGGTGCTGGATGTTGGAATAAAGGACAGAAAGATGAAGGAGTCACTGAATGTCAGGGCAGCAAATCAGGCACATCTTGTTGCATGCCAGGAGAAGGTCAAAGACCAAGTCAAGGGAAGGGAGAATGAGACTTCAAAATGAAACAAATATTAGGTTTTGGTCCTCTACAGAGAAGACCCTATCACAGTACAGGTAGTTTAAACATAACTTACTACAAGCATATGGTCCAAGTAAGCTCCATTTTCAAGCTACTTTCAATTTAATTAGGTATAATGATTTCTTTCCATTAAGATCCTCAGTGGATTACAGGTCTCATTTTTAAAAATGTGTCTGTGATTTAGCAATCCAATTGCTTTTTGAAGGATTTAAGGGTTTTATTCCTTTCCGAATAAAGAATCAGGCCTGTAAGTATTCCAATAGGAATTACAGTTGAGTAACAAACCCTAGAGGAAAGGATTTTTACAGATATTCTAACTTTGTTGGACTGGCTCAAGGATTAAACTACATTTTGTTCTGATAGTACATTGCTTTGCAGGAGTTTGGGTGACTATAACCATGAATTTTGATCTTCTCAGAAACAACATTTTCATCTAGAAATTCCTCAGAAGAAAAATTCCCAACAAGACCCTAGAGTGGGCTGTTTGTGAGAAGAGGGTTCTGCAAGGTTTGGCCCAAAGCGCTGAAGATCAAATTCTCTCTCAAGTCAAAGAAATTGTGTCAGCACAGAATCTGGCCTTAGGTATCAACGGTGAAAAGAGACTGCATTGCAACTGCATTGGCATTGCAAATCAGATGGGAAAAGAAGGAAAATTCACAAAAATACTTTAGATTTCTTTCTAATCATTCCATTTCATCTCTGCCAAGAAACTGATTGGGTGTGTCTTTGCACTTCAACATCAGCTTTCACCTGGCATAAATCCCTGCTTTAAATGGAATGGCACATTAAACTAATGTGATGATGTGAAAAGTTGCACTACTGTCTCTGGAAAAGACTTGCAGGTTTATTCAACAGTAGAATACCCCTCTTTGTAAGCTGACAAGAAGTTATTTTCCATGGACAGGTTTTTTGATGTTCACTTTCTTGGCAAGCAAATAAGATGGTTTTTCATCAGAGGACCTGATACATTATTAGAAATTATGACTGTCCATCTGCTTTTTCTCCTCAGTCTCACTCAAAGAGTTCCTAAGGTTTTCCTTCTCTGCTGTGGTGTGCATGCCAGGACCCGAAGAAGAGGTTGGGCATGATGGTTGGTCAGGGAGGAATAGGCTCCAAACTTCTGGATTTCTTACTGCAGTCAACTATTGCTCACTGCTGCTTGGCTGCTTCCAGTACAGTACTTTTTTATTATTATTTTATTAAGATGTAAATTAAATTTAAAAAACTCTGCAAAAGAAAAGTCTGCTTGAAAAAGTTTGTTCATGTTGCAGAGTATTATCTGTAAGTCCTCCAGCTAGGCTAAAAGCCTATCCCACTGCTCCTTGGGATTTCTAGTGAATTAATAATGTCACTGATGAATATTCAAAAGTAGGCAGCTATTGTGCCTCCAAGCACATAATTAATTATTCATTACACATTTTTATTCACTGAATTAAAAAACACAGGGTGCTCTGGGAAATGAAGTGTAGTTCACTGCAGGGGCATGAAATTCTACACTGCCCCTTTAAGGATTATTACTCTGTATTTATAGTTGCCAGGGCAACATAAATGCTGGGCAATTAGATCATGGGTTGTCCCCGAAGACTGATGGGATAATAAGCAGTAGTCAAGTATTAAGTTGACCCAGTAAATGTCCCACATGAATAAACCTGGGCTAGGACCACAGCTGGCATCTTTCAAATAAAACTTTTACATTAATATAGTTTAAAAGGTGCATTTATCCGGGAATTGAGCATGCATCCACAGTGGGAAGGCTGCGGAGAGGACTAATACCACTTCCCGGTGGTGGTCCACAGGCTTTGTTCCTCGAGCTGGGCTTTGTACAAAGTTAGGCATATTGAGCCTCTAAAAAGCTCAGAAGTGGGGGGAGCCCCACACTTACCCCCTAAGAGCCAATGTTTTGTGTCAGTGGAAGGGGTTTTACCCCCTATTTATTCTTCAAAATTCACCAGCAGGGGAGAAAACCAGTTTGGTTCCAGGCTTTAAAAAACAGGTATTAAAATTTGCAAAAAAAAAAAATCCCCAAACCAACCCTATAACTATTTAACTGGGTATGATTTTGCCTTAAAAACAGTTTAACAGAAAAATAACATCAAGATAACCCCTATAAATTATTAGCTGTTAAAGAGATGTGTTACCCAGGGCATTTTCCAGACAATAAAGAGTGATCTAAAAACATGGAATGAAAAGGATCAGAGAATTTCCCTTGAACTACCTTTTTTTTCCCCAGTTTTGTTGCAAATATCATCTTCAAATTGTTGTTGGATACTGGCCACCCTTTTTTTTCATTGAATTAAATTTCTGTGAATCCTTCCACAATATTTCAGAAATTTATCTTTCTCTCAAAACTGTTTTCAAGTTCAAAAAAGAAAAAAAACCCCAAATTGTAGAGAACCTACACACATACATTATTCAATTTTTTCCCATTAATACTTGTTACATTATTATTTTTAAACTTAATGCTTTCCACTACCCCCACTGGTGACACAAGGTGATGGTTTTATTGTGCTTTTAGATCACTAATTTTGTAGAGGAAAATGGGAAATCATAGCTTATCTCTGCCTGCAGACACTTGGCTATGCTAAAGCATGAAATAGTTCTCAGTTAGAGATACAGTAAAGCTTTCTATAGTTTTGTAATATAGGGGAAAAATACAATTTGCAGAAAGTATTATACATCCCTCAGTGTAAGAGAAAAGACACATCTTATCAGTGAGTGTGTGTGTGCATAGATTTATCCTAACATATAGATACACATCACATTGCCCCAGACAGTTGAATGCATTTGCTCATTCATTAAAATTATGCTTATATATAAGGAAATGGCTGGCTTTGTAGTGAAAATATTTTGAGGAAGAAAGCAAGTGCTTGGACACAATTTTTCCATGATAGTATTATTTGTCAAAATGTCCCTAGCTTTCAGCAGACTACACATTTTTAGACTTAATTATTTGGGCCATAATTCTGGCTGGCAAGCAGAGAGGGGTGCCTTTACCCTAATGGGCAAAAGGAGGGACACCATACAGAGCTGAGGGGACAAGCATGCCCAGGCTGCTTGGTCAGACACTGCTTGGGCAATGTGGCTTTGAGACAGTAGGACTTATGAACTTAAAGTTGAGCATGTGCTTAATTATTTTTATGGAATCAGATTCCTGGGAGTTGAACTGTTTATCAGACCTCTAAGCCTGGTTATGGATGTGGGTCACCTTTGTCATTTGGGATGGGAACCTCATCCTAATGTGCTCAAGCAGAGATTTGTTGAGGAGATGAGGCAGGATTGTCCCTCAGCATAGCCAAAAACCCTGAGCTGCAGGTTCAGGACACACATTCAAGGACATCCACCCTGTCAGGGCTCTCCTCCACCACATAACGAATATGCGGGGATAGCAAACCCTAGGATATCACCTCTGCTGCTTTTATTACTTGCTGTTGAGTCCTGTGTGTATTTCTCAATGACAAGTCAAAAGGTATGTGGGAATATTTCTAGGTACAAAATATATTCATTTTCATACTTATAAATATGGATGTGGTTATATTTTATATATGTGTATACAGACACTAAAATGGAAAGTGTCTAGTGCAAATTAATTCAGTTGCATTTGTGGATTTGAAATATCAGCAAAATATCATTTCTAGCAATTATTTTTAGCTACAGGTAAATGATAGAGGACTGGCTGCTGCAGCAGCTTGTATCTGTTTATTAATTACAAGACGGTAAAAAATTGACAAAAACAATTGAGGCTTCTTTCATGGTGTTGTGAATCTCAGGACAGTGTCCTGCAAAATTAGCCATTAATTCTCCACTTGGACATAGTCCACAAGAAACCTGACAAAAATCAGCTGCAGCGGATACTTCTGCAATATTCTGTTCTGGTCTGCCATTGCAGGAAGGCACAAAATAATAAAAAGCTGATGTGGAGTCTCTGTCTTACTTAATAGCTATAAAAAAAAATAGGAACTATCCTAGTCTGGAAGACCTAGCACAAAAACCAGCATGATCAAAGAGAGATGTTGGTTTTTTGGGAAGGAACACACTACCCTAAGTTCAAAGTAGGCTCATCTGGAAATAGTCAATCACTGCACTAATAACAACACTGAAGAGATGGGACTTACAAGGCTATAGCTATGGTCAGACAAGTTATAACCAGTGATCTCCCAAAACTTCTATCTTAGTCTCATGACCTGGCAACTCTCACTCCAAAATTCCAAGTTCAGCCCCAGGTAAGGAGACATTTGCACCAATATTTCTAGATCTCCTTGAAGAAAGGATGGGTTTTGTGGATAGCACTGCATTCCTGGACTGCATAGATGGGCATTGAGTTCAGTTGGTGACACTCTGCTCAAGACAAATAAGAGTCTACACAGCATACAAGAGAAGTTCAAGTGAACTGGGAGACATGTGAGACAGTAAATGTTAACTAAAGGGTCACCCAAGCCTGCCACCAGTGATGTCCATCTTGGACATTTCCCTGGCAAGGTAACAAAATCTCATGCTATTATCCAAATTTTAAATTGAAAGAAAAACAACACACAGCCCTTAAGGTGACTTGAGATGCACCTTACTAGTCCATGGCAGTGAGATTTTTGGCTTGGGGCTTTTGGGGTTTTTGGGGGGAGTTTTGGCTGGTTTTGTTGTGGGTCTTTGTTTTGGGGTTTGTTCTTTTTTTTTTTTCTTTGGGGGGGTGTTCTTTGTTTACTTGGGAATGGGTGGGTTGTTTGTTTTTTCCCTTTTGTAAATCATTACTGAACACTGGAAATAGAAGCTTTGCATTTGTAAGAACAAGAAGACCTCCAGTCCTCCATAGGAGCTGAAATGACTGTATTAGCAGGCAAATAGTAGAGGTCAGACAAAAGAATTTTTTTTGCTGGGAAAGTCACAAAGAAAATATGAGTAGTTTTCCTTACACTGGAAATGTGGAGCTGGTCCCCACAATATGAATCTCCCACAAGGCTCTAGAGCACAATGACAAAGACATTTCCAGAGCACAGTGACATTTAGACACTCACCTGTGTAGCTAAAAACTGCTTTAGAACTCATTTTACAATTAATCTCACTGTATTCATCCCTGTGTAGAAAGGGTGGAAGGTGGAAGCTTGTGGGAGTGCGAAGTGCTCAGAATGGATCTGAAGGAAATTTTCTGCTACAGGATATCAAGCCGTGGTATCAAGAATGATATATCACACATCCATGAATTCACCTCTCTGTGGCAAGTGATGGTGATGCTAAAGACCCTGCTTCCTGCATGCAGAGTATGGTCAAAGAGCTCCTTAAGTGCATACGAAACTAACTTTTTTCCTAGAACCAATTTCAGTCTTTCTTTTTAAGTACTTGGACCAGAAAAGCCTCCATATCGCAGGCTCTCACCATTTGGGCATTACTGCCATCACTGTAACAGCTACACAGAGGCACTGCTGCCACATTTATGCAGCCCATCTCCTACAAATTCACTTCTTCCACTTCTTCTCCTATTGATGCCCATTCCTTGGCGTTCACACTTTTTGCATCAGAAAGAAAATCCTCCTTCAAGGCTAATATATCCATTCTGCTGTCCTCCTCCAACAGCAGTGCAGATGCATTTATGGTAAAGTAAATGCTTATAATCAAAAAAATATTACAAGCTCATTGAGGAAACAAGGAACCTTTTTATTTTACATCCCTGCCTGCCTGATGCTTTGTCACTAAGTTTGTCAAGTGTATGACACTTGGAGCCAAAGCTCCCTAGGATAGTCAGGTTGTCTTTGGTTTCTCTAGGAAGTGCTGGGTGCACATGAAGAGATCTGTATCAGGGCTAAAAGGAGAGAAACAACACTATGAAACTAAAACAGTATTGAAATATCTAGCACTCACTTTTTTTCCTAGGAGGGGAAAATTGTCCACACTAAATGGAAGTGTCTGCGTACTAAGACATCAGGTCTTTAAACCAACAGAAGTGACTGGGTTTTTAGCCACAAATACACAGATAAACCAATGGTACATTTACACTGACAACACTAACACTGTAGATGTGCTTGTACCAGCTGTGACTCTTGTTCACATGATGATCAGAAGCTCCACATCAGTGGCACCAGGACCCGAACTATTTAGCTCTCAGTGGCATAGTGTTAATAGAACTAGAACCATTGCAAGGTGCTGCACTTCACAGTGTGGACACAGGAGCATGCCCAGAGATATCAGTCCCATGTGTCATTGCACAGCATAGACTTGACTGAAAGGATTAATCAAAAGTCATGGAGAAGTAAAGTGGCAAAGTTAAGATGGAAAACACAGATTTCCTACATTCTCATTCTGTGTTTAATTTCTCTGTCCCTCCAAGGAGTTCAAGAATTTATCTAGACAGGTTAATGTGGGGTGATGTGCAGACAGGTTTGCTCCATTGAAGACGTTCTTGATTTACAAAGGAAGAGCTGACACTGGAAAAATCACATCCAACAGCTACTGTGTTATATGGGTTAAAGCAAAAACCGTTTTGTAGAGGCACTTTTACTTTTTAGAGCATCCACAGTGCAGCATCAGGGAGCAGAGGCCAGAAAGAATAGGAGGAAAGACTAAGAGTAAATTATGCTCTATTAAAACAACATTATTAAAATTTTCAGGAAGGCGTATCTATATCCCAGGCAACCTAGATTAGTCAACTTACTTCTTATAGTTTATTGGGAGCACTTGATGAAATATTCTATTGAAGTAGTCTTTATATGACTTAAAAGATCCAGTTATGCACAGTCTTATGGCTAAATATATAGAGATATAAGTGTGCCTGTATCTCTATACGTATATTTTGAGAACAACAAAAGACATTTTTAACCATCTGTTTCAAGCAATGCATCCATGCTAGATACCAGCAAAATGAAGGGAAAGAGAGGAAAATAATGGGAAAAGGAATTTTTCTCTCCCCCAGCTCCCAATATTTAATTACAATACACAGATAAATAAGGAGACAGGCAGACAGGTAGGCAGAAGGGCACAGATAAAAGGGCATGTATGTTCAAAGGAAACATAATTACCTGCTATTCCCTTGCTCTCTGGAAAAAAGTTCAGAGTTTCAACACTGACAGAAGCTAAAAATTGATCCATAGAAAAATGTTCACTTTACTAGAGGCTGCAAAAGAGCCTCGGCAACTGACACAGAGGAAAGTTGTTCTGAATTCCTTCAGGCAGGTTGGAAGGCAGCTCTGACTTGAATAACGCAAGAGGCCTTTGAGGCATACAGATGCCCTCCTTTCTGAAAAGTTTTTCTTGGAAAGCAAACTTCCTCCTCTCAACTCACACTTGGCAAAGAGGATTGCAGTCCAGGCTTGCTGTGCACATTATTTCATTCCAGTATTGGTGGACACAGCTCTACAGAAGTTAATAGCCTCTTTTCTGCTTAGAGCTTTTTATATCAAACATAAGTAATCATCCAATCTGTCCCTTCCTTCTTTTATTCTTCTTAATCTCTCTTTCCTGCTCAACCTAGCTAAATTCTCCTTCTCTGCCTTCAGACAAAGTCAGACTGAGAAAATTAAATATTTATTCCTTTCCAAGACCTGTCCCCTTGTAACATAAAGGATGCAAGCACATCTGGAGGCAAACACATTACAGACTTTCATCTCTTCAGTGTAACATGTGGTATTAATTCTTCTGCCCCCTTCCCCCAGTACTCTGTGGGGCAGGGAATAGCCCTTTCCACATGTTTCAACAACACCCATCAAGATGAAATCCTGACCAAGTCTTTGGACACATATATATACAAAGATGATTTTGAAAACTCCATTGGCGTTATTGGAGAACCTGAGACTGGGAGGAAGTGTGAAGCCAGCAGGACTCTGCTAACCCTGCATGTGCTGCTGCTGCTCCTCCTCTGCCCCAGCTCAGCACCAACATTCTCCTACAAGTTTTCTATGCTCAGGGACAACTTCTATAAGGCAGTATTAGAGGTTCTTCTCTGTCATCATCTTCAGCCATGTCCATATTTTCTTTAGAGCAATAATTAAAACAACATATTCAGCAGCTGGGTTATTTTTTTCCCTAGATTTAATCTGTTCAGGCTCTGATTTACATATTAAAAGCACTAATTAGCCCCTCAGAGTGTCTGAGCACGGATAGTGCAATAACTGGTCATGTAGTCACTAGAGACCACTCCCTAGTGCTTTTGGTAAGATCTCATGTATACAGCCTGAGTCTCTGGATGGCAGGAATGGCCATGTGTAGAGGGTTGTCTGCTTTGTTTCATAGCATTGAGGGACTGTAGTGCCGGATTGCTTCATTCTTGCATTTTTTCTTCTCTTTGAAGTGTTGTGTTTGATCTGTCTGCTTGTCTGTCAGGTTTTCCCCCTCCCCCATTCCCCATTGCGTCACGTATGAGAGCCTGCAAGAGGACGGACCGCCTTTGGCCAATGCTGGTGCAGAAAATGCCAATCCAATCAAAGGCACAGTGGCCTTTTCTCTCAGCTTTGATGCAGCATTCAAATAAACAAGAACTGTGTATTCAAAAAGAAAAAAAAAAAATCAATAACCCTCTGAGCCATTCTTCCGGCTAAGGATATTCGAAGGAATAGTTTAATTTTCTTTGCATGTTTAGAAGTCACGTAAAGAATTAGGCAGTGGTCTGGAAGCAATGTTTCATAGCCCCAGGTGAGAGGCCTGAGACTGAATCCTGATTGTTTCCAAAGTTGACAGAAGCTGTGAAGCCTCCAGGTGAAAAGAAAGGCCCTCCAAACCCAACTAACAGGGGTTTGATACTCAGTTTCTTCCTGGAAATATGTAAAGGCAAGACAAGCACCTCTACCCCAGAAATCACTATGAATGGTTTTAGAGGAGGCAGAAGGTCCCATTACTCTGGAAAAGGCACAGGGCTTGTTTCCTCACATGTAATGCCGACACAGGAACAATGCTTTTTACTTGGGTGGTGGGAACTATATGACTAAACAGTGTTGAACTGCATTGCCTCAGGATACCAGATCTCTTGGACGAATATTTTTACAGTATTTCATCACTAAATTCCTTGAGGAACAAAACAGAGCAGCCAGGCACCAGGAAGGGGCACTTCCCTCTCTTCTGAAGAAGCTGTGACATGTAGCAAAGGAGGTTTTATGAACCCATGCTATGGAGGAAGCAAAAATAAACCATCTAAATCAGTTCCAAGGGGTTCAAAAGGAGATAAAGTTCTCCTGACTGCTCCACTTATATATCTTAAATAATCTTGCATTAATATCCTAACTCGATCACCTCACAGGCAAATGGTTTTCACAGCAGGAACTTGCCTTGAACATCAGTTTGAGCAAGCCTTGTAGAATCATAGAATCATTAAGGCTGGAAAAGGCTTCCTATATTATCAAGTCCAATTAGGAAAAGGATTACTGTCCAATGTTCTCCTTGCTCTGTTTGCTAACTGAGCAGATAAAATCAGTTTTATTGTTGTGGTTAGCCCCTAGAACAGTTAAGTCTAGATGAATGGGACTCCTGGGCACTGGAGTAATGCAAGTACTCAGCACAGCAATATTACAGGCCTGGGGAAGGTGGCATTTAGGTAGATAAAAACAAGCCTGGATAGAAGACATCAGGAAAAATGAGTATTCCCTGAAGTTGTTGTCCTGAGTGAAACTTCAGGCTGTGATTCAAATAATGATTTTTGGTGCAATTATACTTCTTTGCCTAGAGGAGCCCTAAAGCCTATGAGGACTTGCAATACCACAGAGAAAAGATGCAGATGGCATCTACATAAGTACCAGAGGATCTGGCCAAAAACCAAAGGGAAATTGCCTTGGATGTGCCACCATCTTTGCTAACTATTTGTTTCATAACAACACTGTACCTTTCCAAGAGTCCCATTTCAGAGCAGGTTTTTTAAAAAAGCTTGGATTCCACTGTTACCAGGAGCCAAAGCTGCAAGAGAACCCACGAGACTGTAAAACTATAGCTTCTAAAAGTGTTGAGTTCTCTTTAACTTAAAGAGAGGAAATCAGAGAGTCGGATGAAGGTCTGGTGACACGACTGTGTGAACCACCTTCTGCTTCCAACAGCAGGAAATATCTCTGACATATTTAAAAACTTCATGCGAAGAAAACAGTCAACAAAATCCATTTGATTTAACTATAGGCTCCCTGAGGCTATCAGAACAGACCCTCTGTCTACTGAGGAGCTGCTTGACTAATGCCAGCTCTTGTGAGATACCTCTCCAACCTTTAAATGGGTTGGGAATGCTCACAGACATACTATTCTAATTAGATAGCTTTGAAATTACAGATGACTATGCAAACACCATCATCCACAGTGTGTGTCTCAAAGAAAGTCACAGTCACAGCTGGCTACATCCTACAAAGAGAGTGACTCTAGGAGCTCCTCCTCCAAGACTGAGCAAATATTGTCTTGAATAGATGAGAGCTGATGATGGTTTTCCAGGGAAAAAAACACAGTTTTGTTGTCAAACCTTTGTAAAGCAGTATCTCAGAGACCTCTAGAGGAGAGAAGACCATCAGTCCTCTAACAAAGGGCATAATTTCTTATACAAATCTCCTTTTAAAGAGTGTTTCAAGAATTGTTTGCTGGCTCCCATGACAATCCAGGAAGCTAAATTTTCCCAAATTTCCCAATAACTGAAGCTGTATGTTTTGCTTTGATACAGGTTCAAATTAAAAATTTTCAGGAAACATATTTGTAGTGAATATTTACTGTTAAGTAGAAAACAGCTGAAAGGTAGAGTTTTTAGTATATACATTCAGTCTGTATTGGCCTGGAGAAGTAGGTTGGAGGGCTCCATACAGCCAATGTTATTAGCTGGTACAAAAACTCCAGGAAACAGAATCACAGAATCATAAAATGGCTTAGGTTGCAAGGAACTTAAAGATCATCTTGTTCCAACCTCTGTGCCATGGGCAAGGGCACCTTCCACTAGACTAGATTGCTCAGGGCCCCATCCAATAATAAACAGAA
>VXBX01008688.1:182736-237004 GCA_013400415.1 Scytalopus superciliaris
AAAAAAAAAAAAAAGCACCTTTGTGTTTCCCTGATGCAACTGCCTTAATGCAACTGCCTTAGAAGCTCATGGTCTCACGTTTCTTCCCTTCCCCTCTTTCTCTTCTGCTTTTATCACCCTCAGCTATCAACTGATACTGCCTCCATTCCTAGCTCACTCAAATAACTTCTCCACTTCTTCCCTATTCTGTAAATCTTTCTGCTGTCACTCTACCAATATCTTTGTTTCTTCCCTCTAATTTCCCAGATAGAATATATCTGGAATTTCTGTATTTCAAGTCTCTGCAATCTCAGTGTCATTTTCAATGTCCAGTCACCTTGTGAGACTCGGTGTTTTATGTCCAGCCTTTTTTTTGCAATCTTCATAAAAAACTGTACTCTAGGAAACAACAGAAAATACGGAAAAGCATGTTCTATCTCCCATTGCTAAGGTGTCACAGCAAGCTTTCCTTACATGCTGTGCATCAAGTCACCATGTTTGGGGTACTGCTGTCTGTACGCATATCATGAGTGTGTAACTTTGAGAGGGAAAGGGGACAAAGGCTCTTCAAAAGCTTCTGTGATACCCAGTACAGAAGTAGCAATCATCAAGTTTCATTTTATAGACATCCCTTCAGTCTCCCTAAACTGGCAAAGCAAAACTCAGGTGCCACCAGCAAAACCACACAAATTCTTGCCTTAAAACCACACAATAGTGTAAATTCTCAGCTGACTCACAAGCTGCATCAATCAGACTCACTGCAAAGTATCTACATCAGCCACCACTGTCTTGTCAGAGCTGGTCTGACTGTGATGTTTATGGTCAACTAAGACCAGCTGAGCATTCTGTGATGTGAGGTGTGCTGGGAACATTTCCTCAACAAATGAGCTCTATGGTCTCACATCCTGCTCTACATCTCTAGAACTGTTTCTCCCTGAAATTTTCTGCTTGTTGTATGAATCAAAGTCCATGAGTGTCCAAAGTTGAGATAGTTAAGACTATCCCATCACCAGTTTGCAGTCTTATCCTGAAGAACGTAAGGCTTTCCGTCAACTTCCTACTGCACTGTTGCAACCAGGATATGTGTAATTAGCTAAAAATAAAACTCAGGCTTAACCACTCCCACTGCTAATTGCTGGTTAAGGCATAGCCTTGTGCTGATGATCAGGGAGAATATGCTGTTCTCCATGCTGTGCAGGCCCATTTCAAGTTTTGCAGTCTGAACTGTGCTCATCAGTGAGCTAACAGAGGATCTCTTACCAAGCAGGCCAAAGTCCACAGTGCCACATTTTGGTAACAGAAAGATGTTGCTGAAAATAATTGGGCCTGGCAGCACTCGATTGGTTTCCAAAATCAGTCCATTAGTTCCAAAGCTCACTGAGTGTTTGGTTGCTCTGTAAACCAGACACATGCCTAGATATTGTGCCCAATTCATCTGAAATGAGTTTGATTTAACAATGTATATTTGCAACAATCTGTTTCTGTTTAAAAAAAAAAATCCTTTGTTTTATCCCAGTTATACCTTTTTCCCTTTTTCTCATCATCTGTGTGGCTGCCAGTGCCCACAGGTATTCCTCAGGGATGTGGCAGGAGACAACAGAACAACTGGCTTCTTGACAAGGGAGAGATGGCTTGCCAACTGCTTCCCATTGACTGGAGTGTGTGCTTGGCTCTGGGAGGCAAATGCTGCTGCAATATGCTCTCCCTGGAGATATCCATCCTCGAAAATCATGACTATTGCTGAAATATTCACTGATTTCCCTGCACTTCTAAAGCATGGAAGCTGAGCACCAGAAGCACTAGTTAAGAAATATGCATTTAAGTTGTTTGAGACAGTACTACTTGCTTCCTCCCAATACCATTTCTGCAGGTTTTGAGTTGGATTTCTCTGCACTGAATACCTCCTCACCAGTAACCACACAGACAAGGCAGATCAAGGCTCCGGGTGAATGCTGTCTTCCACCTGGGTTTAAAACATACTCTCCTTGGAGGAATTAAGATTCTCCATTCAAACACGTTTGCAGACATGTGGCAATGCAACCTTTATACTGTTGCTTTGCTGGACGAGTCCTTCCTGTAAATTCAGTCACCTGTAAACCATTCTGTTAGCATTAAACATTAACACGGACTCAAATAGGCACATCCTCTCTAACTTGAAACACAGAATTAATGGTGTTAGAGATGTCTGATTTAGTCTAGTGACTGTCACTAAGACTGCGGATAGCACAGTTACCCTCACGTAACTGCAGGCTCACCACTCCACTGGAAGCAGAGAAATCAAAATAGTTATTAACTTATTTCTCTAAGAGAAGCTTATGGTTACAGTGATTCCTAATAGCCTGTAACACTGAAACAGACAGAGTTTACCTACATGAATTGGGCTGGAGAACAGGGGAACACAAACAGTGGGAAGTATTCTTGCATTTCAAGTATACAGTGTTTCAGCAGCAGGCATGCACAGGTATTACTGATAGCCTCTGTGACCTTAAGAACAAAATAAAGGAAACTAGATTTAGTTTCTCACTCAAAAAGTTGCTAAATCCCATCTCGATTTTTACCCAGCCTACTGCACCTTGCAGTTTTAGATAGAAGTATTGGTCAAAAAAACCCAGAAATATCACATTACTGAGAGCCTAAAAAAATTAAATTACTTAATGCATTATGCCTCATGGGACATCGGCAACTTTTAATCAGCATATGAGATACTTCTTTGCACTTGCTAACTAGCTTAGAAGGAAGGAATCTGGATTTAAATACAACTATCCAAGTTCAGCCGGCCCAGCCTCAGCTTCTGAGCAGTGTTACCAACCCCTCCCAGTCAATGTTCAAAGTGTTTCTCTTAATTGTCTGTTCCCAAATCCTAAATCCTCCAAACAGACCCCACTTTCCTTCCAGCAGACAAAGTCTGGAGTGGGGACTTTGCTTCCATCTTTTGGCTTACACCGTAGCCAAAAGAGACAGTATGGAGCACACACCACCTCCAGGCACCAAAAGTCCCCATCTCTGTGCAACATGGGACTGGAGCAGGAAGGTGTTGGCTTTTGCATGATTTCCAGACCAAAATTTCCTTGGGAGGGAGTGAGATGACAGTGCTGGCACAGAGTTATCCTCTTGGAGCATTTTATCCTTTTGCAAAGCCCTCCCCAAGCTGTGCATGATCCAGCCCTCCAGGACAGCTCACATTTCTGACCAGATTGTGCACAAGGTTCCAGCAACCGCCTGGAAAGTCACTCCAGCAATTAAGTGCTGGTAGATTTTTTTTTTTTTTTTAATTTTTTTTTTTTTTTTAAATACGAAGGATATGGCCCACTGTGCAGGGTATTGCAGCCACCCTCCCTGTCAGGCCGTTTCACAGTAGTATTGTGGCGCCATGGAGAGGAGCTAATTGGATTTGTTGTCACCTCCCGAAGCTGCCAGGAGCTCACGTCTGCTCTGGTTACAGATGAAGACATCACGGTGACAGGCTTAGAGATGGCTCAGCTGGCATCCTAGGGCCACTAATAGAGCCATGTTGATTTAATGTCCGAGTGGAGAGGTGCAGACAAGCTGTTCAAGTTTTCTATTCCAAACAAAGCAGAGATCTGTTATCAGTTGTCTGTGGATCAGTAAATAAACTTCCATGTGGCTCTCACAGCACCTAACCATCGCTACAGAAGAATGACAAAGTATTTTAACATTGAGATGGTACTTTTAAATGAGAGCACTGTCTCTATGGTTTATATTGCCCTCAGGGAAATCAGTTAATTCCTTCATACATAAATTTTACTTAACTATGTAATTATGGATGAATCCTATTAGTCTTTAAATTGCTCACTAGTTAAAAGGTGTGTGTGTGTTTTCTACAGCTCTTTCTTGTGGAATGTACAGATCATCTGCACTTATGAAGATTAAAAGCCTATTTGGGGATTTTTGTTTGTTTGTTTTTTCCACTTTTAAGCAAATGTATAAAATTTATTAGAAGACTCAAGCATGATTTTTTTTGCCTTTTCTGTATAGTACTATCTACTCAGAGCACAAAACTAGGCTCAGGCAGCATTTCCTTTATTGTCGGCACTCTCAACATCTCTGTCAGCACTCACCCTGGCCCCTGGCTGCCTTCACGTGGTATCACCCACCTCTCTGCTGTGCTCCATATTAAGTGATCATTCGTGCCAGCATGATGAGCGTGTGAAAGACAGCTCAGACACAACAGTGTCCTTTGATATCCATTTTCACAGCTCTGAGCCACGGCTGAAGTACAGCTCTTAGTCATATTTTCTAGTTCTCGGCACCCAGTACCACATCAGACTTTCTTCCAGCAGCGCTCAGGTCCTATTTATACGTCTCAGGCTTACGTTTCTGAGAGCACCAGAAGTCCTGCTCTTCCCACAGCCACGTTTGCAGCCAGAGTTTCAGAGGAGCTCGGCATCTCCCATCTTAGTGCCAAAATGAGACTTTTCCCTTGATGGCTCAAGGTGAGCAGAACACCTGGAATAATTTGATCATGCCTAAATCTACAGGCATTTGTGAAACAGGTCTGTGGTTGTTAACATTTCTGATACTTCCACTGGTCCTGTTCTTTCATTGCACAGGCACCCAAGGTCACACTGGGCCTGAGCAAGCTGAAAGCAGTATTTAGGGTCAGGACAGAGGGTAACAGCATCTCTCTGCTCTGTCAGTACTGGATATAAACCAGAAGGCAGGCTGAAGACCCTGCCACACAGCGAACAGGCAGCCAAACTGTGAATAGAAGCAAATTAGAAGAGAAACAAGGACCCCACCATTAATACTTGACTACAGCAATCTTCACCAATAGACTGAGGGATCGGGTGAATTACACTGCTTTTATACCTGTTCTCCAGGCATAGTAGAAATGTGGTGTGACTTATTTCAAGTACTCCATCAGGCCAGCAGCAAAGTCAGGAGCCCAGGTATTGGAGCACTGTCCTTGTGCCCAAACTGCTGATATCCACTTCTTTGTGCTCAAACAGTTATTTCCCGGCTGTCCTTATCTGAAGAGTGGGCAAGGTTTCTGTGCTTCTCACAGCATGGCCAAAAAAAGCCTCAAACAAGAAAAGCAAGAAAAACTGGACAGAACAGAACATGGCCTATGCCCTCTCCCTCTGAGGGCTCTGCTGTGTCTGGGGCAGCTGACCTTAATGGGAGGCACAAGTGCCAGGCCTTCCTTATTGTTTTCAATGGAAGTCTCGCCCAGCCATGCATGGCCATCCACACCCTTGGCTGATCCCACTGCCTGGTGGCACAGCAGGGGTGTAGCACCTGCAGTGCTCCATAACACCAAGAAAGATCCCAGTCCCCGCCCAAGTGGTGACTGCCCTCAAGAGCAGAACCACATTCCTGCAGGGAAGGGTGGGAGGTAGGTGTGCCCTCAAAGATGATAAAAATACAGCTGTTTGCTGTGGTTTAACCCCAGCCAGCAGCCAAGCCCCAGTCAGCCCCTCACTCACTCCCCCACCAGTGGGATATGGGAGAGAATTGGAAAGGTAAAAGCTCAAAAACTCATGGGCTAAGATAAAGGCAGTTTATCTCAAAGCAAAAGGGAAAGCAAAAGCCACACACACAATCAAAGCAAAACAAGGAATTAATTCACAGCTTCCCATGGGCAGGCAGGTGTTCAGTAATCTCCAGGAGAGCAGGGCCCCATCACACATAATGCTTAGGAAGATAAACACCATCACTCCAAATGTCCCCCTCTTTCTCCTCCTTCCTACCACTTTATGTACTGAGCATGGTGTTACATGGTCTGGAATATCCCCTTGGTCAGTTTGGGTCACCTGTCCTGGCAGTGACTCCTCACAGCCTCCCATGTACCCCCAGCTTTCTCACCAGCACAGCAGTACAAAGAGCAGAAAAGGCCTTGGCTGTGCGCAAACACTGCTCAGCAATAACAAAAACATCTCTGTGTTATCATCACTATGTTCAGCACAAATCCAAAACACAGCCCTGCACCAGGCACCACAGAGAAAATTAACTCTGCCCCAGTCAAAACTAGTACACTGTTTAATTTGGTGCTGCTCAGACCACACTTCACAGACCCCAGCTGGACTGTGGAGCCAAAGAGGGGTAGATGCACTAAGGCAGCTCTGAGAAACAAACGCTGGGCAGTTAAGTGGTCACCAAAAGAGGGCAAGCACCTCCTGGTAGCAAGTATCTGCCTCTATGCAGAGAAAAATGGGCAATTACTTATTTGATAGATGTGGAAAAAATGGAGGAAGAGACCCACTGGAAGACTCTTCTGAAAATTTACATGACCTTAAAGCATGGTTGTCCTCTGCATGTTGTCCTCTGAGGTGTGGATGGAGCTTCCACATAGTGCAGTGAAAACAAAAGAAGGCCTTTGACAAATTGCCTGCAAGTCCAAGCCAGAAGCTATTTTGAGAACAGTTTCAAGGACATGAGCGCAAGTAGGTTTTGATGGCCTTGAAAACTCAGCTGTGCTCCTTTCTAAGGAATGCAGATTGGGATTTTCTGTGGAACTGCACAGAGGGACATGAAACAGTTGAGTGATGAGGATAGGACAAGCTTAGACTGAATACACCTCACCCAGAGGAGCAACTGCTGTCTGAAAGCCTGTGGAAATTCACCCTTCCTACAAGCAGATGTCTCACACTCCCAGACTGCCCTTTTCATGTGGTATTAGAGGCATCTTTTTCTTGCTAGGCAATAGATTTTCATCTTGAACACAGCTTCATTTTTCTGGCCTAGCAGAAACTGTAGTCGGAGGAATTATCCAAAGAAGGGACACCACTTCTATACTCCCTTTTTTCTTGAAGGGAAACCTCCTGTCTGGTTACCATTGTCAGTAATTTCCACTGACACTGATAGTCTGAAGAGCTTGGACAGATTTTCCCTCTCTTCTCTCTAGGCTTCAGTTCTAGTTTCTTTTGATAATCTCCCCCAAAGCTGTTAGGACAAATGATTTCAGCTTCATCTACTTTGACTCATGTTAAATCAGCTAATTTTCATGTTGTAGAGTCACTGAGTAGATTAAACAAAGCCACCCAGCTGGAGATACGGTGTAGTATTCCAGATTTTTCAGGATAGCCATTTCTTCTGCAAAAATAATTCAAAAGGATTTGGACTGAGACCTGGATTAAATGAATTAAGATAATTCTGGCTTCCAAAGGCTGTCTGGGATGTTTCCTTTTCTTTTCAGGTATAAGTGAAAAACAGTCTTAAAAAGAAAATGTAAGAAAACTACAATTCTAGATACAGTACACAGAGAGAAGGGCAACAGATAGGGTAGCTAAAATTGCTATTTTAGCTTCTGCCTGCTGGTGTCCACACCAGTTGTAGACTCAGCTGAGAGAACAGTTAGCAGCATAAATCTTGGCTAAGAGGGCAATACACTCCACAGTGCTCAGTAAGAAGCAGACTTCAAATTCCCACATTTGAAATGGCCCGAAGCAGTGTGAAAAAAAACCCACAAGCAATCTCTGCGCAGCAGGTCTCTTCTTACACCTGTGCTAGCTGAAACCACCCTTTCCAGGGCAGTATGCATTCCAGGCACATATATATATGTTTGCTGTAGCTTTTCTCTTGGAGCTGTCTCCATACTCCCAGTGTCACCTTACTAATTCAGCTGGCTGTGTCCAATCAGTGTCTGTCTTGGCCAAATGGCCAGCACAGTCCCTCACTACAGGGACCACCTTGCTCTCCTTTTGTTTGTGTCCACTAAACTCTGGAAATCTTAACAGAGACTGATTAATATCTAGACAGTAGCTGTTCATATGTGTGTTGGCACAGATTGGCTACGTCTGGAATTTGGTTTAAAGTCGAGTAGCCAGAAGTCAGCTTGATCAGTGAGAAGACTGGACATGAGGAACACTATCTGAATGAACAAAACTATCCAGTATATTTCTTGTACTACAGGATAGCATTTCTGCATGATGCTAAGGAGGGCAAACCCAGCTCTTTTCCAGCTTCCCAGTCTTTCTTTCTGTTAATAAAGTATTAAACAAACAAACAAAAAAATATGGCATTCTTTCTTAGCTACTATTGACTATTTCATGTTTATCTAGATTAATTTGGTTTTATTTCCAGTGATGTCTGGTTCCAGAGCTCTGGTGCACAATGTTGTACTACTGTTCCTCCCTCTGCATGGGATTTTACCACTGAGGGCTCCCCTAAATTTCACTTTCCTGCTAGCACAAAGGACAGGCATCCTGTGACAAAACTAGGACAAGTCTAAAAAGAGGCCACTTCTTTTTTGCACAGATAGTTCAAACAAGTGGGCTAAGAATTAATCACAGCAGTAGCCAAGTATATTTTATATATTTACTCCTGCAAGCTTTCTGCTTCTATTCAGTAAAAATTAGTTCACTTTCACCAATTCTTATTTTCTCAGATTTAGCAATTAGTCCAGTGTTCACTTGCAACAAGGTCCAAGCTGATCCAGTAACCACTGATTCATTGGTATCAAGCTGCCTCTCCAGACAAATTGGACCTGTCTGAAAATAGACATGAAAGTAGTAACCACAATCAGAGCTTAAGTCAGTCCAGCAGTTCACCTATCTGGGAAGCATCATTTCCTCAGATGGTAAAATTGACAAAGAGATAGATAACAGGTTAGCAAAGGCATACAGAGCTTTTGGAAAACTCCATAGAAGAGTCTGGCGCAATAAACACCTGAAGAAAAGTACAAAGATCAAGGTCTACAGAGCCATTGTACTGTCCACTCTTCTTTATGGCTCTGAATCCTGGGTTATCTATCGTCACCACCTGCGACTCCTCGAGCGCTTCCATCAGCGCTGCCTCTGGACAATACTAAACATCCACTGGACAGACTACGTGACTAATGTGTCTGTTCTGGAGCAGGCAGAGGTCACCAGCATTGAGGCCATGCTGCTGAGAACGCAGCTGCGCTGGGCAGGGCACGTCTCCAGGATGGAGGATCACCGCCTCCCTAAGATTGTGCTCTATGGTGAGCTTGCCACCGGCTGCCGCAAGAGAGGAGCCCCGAAGAGGAGATACAAGGACTCCCTCAAACAACACCTCAGCCTTGGCCATATTGACCACCATCAATGGTGCGCTCTGGCCTCCAATCGGGAGGCATGGAGGCACACCATCTATAACGCTGCTGCTTCCTTTGAGAGCGCACGCAGGATCAGTCTGGAAGAAAAAAGACAGCACAGAAAGAACCGTGCCTCGCCAATACAGCCTGTGGAGACTTTCCACTGTGCCTTTTGTGACTGGACTTGCCTGTCTTGCATTGGCGCTTTTAGCCACCAGCGCGCTTGTAGCAAACGTGGGTAGAGCCCTTCTCAAATCTTCGTTTGCGAAGCCCAGCCATGATGATGATGATGATGATGAGTAACCAAGAACTTGCTGTAGTGGCCAGCATTCACAGTGTGACAGAAGGAGGCTAGGACAGCAGATCAAAGTGTACCACTAAGCATAAGTGATCATCTGCCTTGAATAACAACTAGTAATACGAGAATCACAGGGAAAGAATCCAAGCAGGGCCTAAAAGCAGCAGCAGAATGCAGCATTGTGTTACGTGCCCCATTACACTGTCCAAGTGTAGGCTGGTAGATTTTTTTACAATAACAGATGACATAAAAATTGCACCTTTAGCTAAACCATGTTCAGTAAACTGAAGTTCAATTTTAAACACTTATGATTCACCCATCGCTGAGTTGAAGCTTAGTGCTGATGAAAATCAATGTCCAAACAAGGCAAATGAACATGATACAGCAACATACCACAGAAGACAAGGACTACTCTGTGCAGGAAGTCAGACAGGAGAAAGTTTTAGATATGCTGAACATAATTACCTGAATCAGTGGCTATGAGGAGGACACAGGAAATGCCCCTGTTCTTGTAGGTAATACCACAAGATGTCAGTGCTAAAGATCCCGGCTGTGCCTCACGCAGAAGCCGGACATGGAGTTATTTCTGCCCTGAGGGAGAATTAGAAGTTTCAGAACGCACCAAAACCAGCGTGTATTTCCCTGAGAGCGTCCTTTTGTCTTGCCACAGGGATTTGATCAGGTCACAATCTGATGTGGGGCATCACCAGCCAGTTCCAGCTCAGACTGTCTGTGCTGCAAATGCT
Source organism: Scytalopus superciliaris (assembly GCA_013400415.1). Classification (NCBI taxonomy): domain Eukaryota; kingdom Metazoa; phylum Chordata; class Aves; order Passeriformes; family Rhinocryptidae; genus Scytalopus; species Scytalopus superciliaris. The sequence goes on from VXBX01008688.1 coordinate 192,773, forward strand.
CCAACCCTGTCATTGTTGATTATCATCTTTATATTATAGAAGAAATATGCATATATTTGGAGGCATTAGTTCTAAAATGAGTCATCAAATAGTTTATGGGCAAAATGAAAATATTCAGAACCAGCAACCCAAAAGGTGTAAAAGAAACCCTTATGCTACTCTTGCTGTTATTTATTTTTAGAGATCACTTTTAAGCAAAGTTCATTCATGACATTTCATAGTCAGGACCTCTGTGCAAGCATTCACATGCTCACCTTCAAGCCAGAAGGTCCTGGATTCCTCTTGTATCAGATGTTGGCTTACACCAACACTGACACTGCAATGAAATATTAACGAAGTGCTGCACTCACCTTCACAGGGACAACCTGTGGGCCTGCTAAGGCTCTCCCAAATATGAGAAACACTGTGTTTTCTGCTGCAGAGAAGGACACCTAATGACAAATCCTGCTGCTCTGAGACCACCTCTGTAACTTTGGGTAGGGGGATGCAGCAAGGCTCTCTGTGACTAGGAGAGATCCAGGTCTAGCAGCTCCAGTTAAGCTACTTTTTGCCTTCCTCACTGCTAACTTAATGAAAGAGAATGAATCTGGGAAAGGGCAAGGATAAGTCTGGTTTTCCCTCCCTGCTGACCAGCTGCTCATATGGGGGCTAGTTCTGCTGCCCAGATGGTTCACTTCTCTTGAAGCCCAGAACCCAGTGAGGCCAAGCAGCACCAGCACCTGAGGCCTTTTGTCTCTCAAGCTTCATGGTGTCCAGCACAGACCCTCCCTGGGCCCTGGTGCTTCCTGGTGGGAGTAGCAGGATAGGTTCCCACATGCCTCTGACTGTGGGAACCTATGTGCCTGCATGAACCTCTGAGCACCTCCCACGCCCTGACCTGAAGAGATATGAAGGGTATCACAATTACCCTTTGTTTCCCAGTCAATAAGGTGAATTTCAGCTCCATGCCTCACAGCATCTCCTGCTTCACCCAACTATCCTGCACCTCTAGAATGGACAAATAACATTTCCTAACACAACCTAAATTAAGCTGACAGGGAGGCCCTAAGGAACAGCTCAAATCAGTCCTGGCCAGTCTGAAAGAGTGTTCTTGATATGCAGGTTTTAACTCAAAATTCTTTCATATGATACATGTCTTAAATCTCCAGTTAAATGTGACTATGACAGTGTTATTTCAGTAATGTCAGTGCCCTGAGCCTTCTAGTGGTTATTTTGAAGAAAATGCTCTCTTACACTTTTACAAATGTATATGTGTGTGTGTGTTACCTAATACATCCACTCCGTCCCAGTGTTAAGAAGGGAGAACTTTGAAATGCAGCTCTAATGAGATGGCTATGCAAGGCCCAAAAGGCCAGACAGACCCTGAACTGATATGCTAACATTTGTATCTGTAACTACAGACATTTAGAAGTACAACATACACACCCAGTACCAACACTGTTCTTTCATGTCATCAAGGACTCACAGTAATCTCATTTATCTTGACTTTTCTTTCACTACTTCTCTCATTCCTCCTTCATATCCACATGTGACCTTGCATCATGCTGTTCAGATGCCTCCATTTTTCCTGTAGTGTCTAGAGCAATCATTAGAAACCTTAGAACTGTTGTGCAAAAAAAAAAAAAAAGAAGTCCAACGTAAAGGCTTTCGTATGCCTTTACTCTTCAGTGGGTTTCCCTTAGCTCAAGAAAGTGAGTTTGCTTTCAGTAGTACAGATATCTCTGGCAAAGCTCTGTTTTCTGTGCTTTGCTGAACTCCTGAACACAGATGTCCCATTTGTGTTTCATTAGTACATCAGCCTCTCTGAGGCTTTCGACCTCTGCACTAGGCAATAATTACCTGGCGCAGACCCATTCCCTCGCCAGCTGGCCTGGGAGCTGCTCTGCTCAGACCAGGGCTCTCTCTGCTGTCAGCCCTTTCCAGTCAACTGGACAGCTCAATCAGCAGAAAATATCAAATGTGGTTGTTGTTGAAGCTCAGACAGCATTATTTCTTCTTGATCTGACAATGCCTCTCCAAAGAAAGATTATACTTCCCAAGGTATAGACAGGAGACAGAAGAGTTAAGATGTCTGACAGGGTTTGATGAGTTTAGAAACTTGTTTGCAAGCAGTTTGGCCTGATCATGTTCTTCCCTTCCTGCAAGTGGTGTTGTGGGCATCTCCCTCTCCCAGGCCCAATGACTATTTAAATATTTGTACAAAGGGAAACAGTTCCAAGGAGAGTGAGAGAGGGCAGCTAAGCCTGACTATAACCTTGGGCCAAGGGCACTCACCTGTCATGTAAATAGGCAGCTTGCCCCTGTTCCTAATTTGTGTCCCCTCCCACATGTGCATTCAGGGTGATGGGACATGATTTTGTTTTTCCAAGAGATGCAGACTTGCCTCAGCACAGAAAACAAAATCTTGGCCTTGCTCCCGAGCAATCTTTTCCTGTTGCACCAGAAACAACACACCACAGCAAAGGAAAACCCTCTGCCCATACCAGAGCATCTCTGGCCTTCCTGCCATACAACACAGGCGGCCTCACTTTAAGTGTTCTGCCCTCTGTATCCAGGGAGCTTGTAGGAGTTAGGGCTGAGGATGGTTTTTTATGCAACAGTTGTCATGTTTTCTGCAACAGGATAGTGTAGACTAGAGACAGAAAGAGATGAAATGATGGACTAGGTGACACAGAGTCACAGGCAAATCTACGTTCCCAAGACATCATTTCACATTTTAGAGAATATGAGACTGAGCAGCATCCAAAACCGGAAGGTGAACCATGGGTGAAAGGGGAAAGGATATACAAGAAAAAAAGCAATGGGGCTGACTGATGACTCTGCCCAAAGAGTACAATCAGGCATATCTCCAATTCAGTCAAAAGAAATAACAATGCATGTACTTCCTGACTAGCACGATAGCAGCACTGCAGGAAGAGTTTCTGGATAAGCTGAAGAGTTCTGGGGATTCCTACTTCTTGTTTCACTCAGCAAATCCACTGCAATCCATAGAAGCAAAAAAAAAGGTTTCACAGAATCAAAGAGCACTGCTAAAAGAAGGCAAAAAATGTAGCCCATGATGGTGATCCAACAGGAGAGAGGTATTGGAGGCCAGGAGGTCATGGGATTTCCAGCAGAGCTTCTGCTGAGGGTGCTGTGTCCTGTAGGAAATGCCACAGACTTTAAAGAAGATTTTACGTCAGTTAAAGGAGCAGGAACTATCACCTTGCTCAATGACTACTGTGGATTCTAATTTTCAATATTAAAAAGAGATGGAAACATTCTGAAATGAAAAGTGAATGCTTTATTTACAGGAATATATGGTCTTTATGCGTCTGTTTTCAAAAGCAGAAAGGTAGAGATAAGGCAGCGGAATAAGAGGGTAGACTGAGTGATGGATAACATGATCTAGTCAAACTAATTGAAAAATGGTAGGGTGAGATTTATAATTGAAATACTGATATTGATGAGTTCAGTCTGTACAGGATAAGAACAACAATAATATTTAGCAATGATGCAGCACTTTTCATCTTTAGAGCTCATTAACTAATTAATCTTCACAACACCCCTGAGAGGCAGGTAAGTATTATTATTATTAGACCATAAGAAAGATAAATCCACAACAGAAGCAGAGGAAGGTGGAATTAAGAGCCAGAAGTGACTTTGTAAGAGGGAGGAGGGTGGAAAATAACTCCCTTGTTCAGTCACAGCAAGGGGCAATTCCATTACCACAGGAAGATGGTCTGGCACAGAAAATATTCATATAGGAAATCCATCCTTTCTTCCACACCAGAGTAAAAGGCACAAAAGATGAAGCAGGAACTCAATCAGTGGAGTAAAATTCATAAAAGGAAAATAAGGTGAGTCAAAAGGCAGCAGAGTGAGTTAATGCAAGCGAAGACTGGAGGAAGGCAACAAGATGCTGAAGCCTTGAAACCTAATGCCAAAGCACAACTATTTCATACTAGAATTGAAATATTGGACTAAATTTGAGTATGAAAAATAATAGCAAGGGCTGTGTTTGCAGACACTGAAGAATTAGCAAAGGCCTTGCTGATAAAACTAGTGATGAAACAGGGAAACTCAGCCATGCTGAATGGCAGGCTGGCAGCAGGCTCAATCACAGAAATCCCACATATTACAAAGAGATAATTTTTGGCATTTAATTCTCTTATTCTCTCCTCTTATATGTGAAAGAAAACAGAAATATTGAAGGGGGAAAAAAGAGGAAGCAGGTAGAACGGTAATCTCCCAAAATAAGTAGGAGTTTGTGTGGGCAAGATTGGAAGGGCCATGGATCAAACTGTTTGAAATTTGTCTTGATTTTTGTCTTGCTCTGAGTGCCTTGTATTTTAGAAGTCAAAGCATGCACAGATTCAGTTGGAAATAACAAAACTGTACAAGACATAGACATTTTCCCTGAGACCTGTCCAAATTTGCAGTTAAAAAAAAGAAAAATTCACAAAATTTTTCAACCAGTTTGAAGAGGTTGTCCATATTGTTTCTCTGCACTTTCCTATCAGTAACCTGGAGACAGCTCCAAGTCTAAAATTAAATTTAGCTTGGTGTGTTACTAAAGCGTTACTGTATTCCTACAAATTACTAGCCATATTTTTTTTGAAACAGAAATTTTCAAACTTGCAAATGGGTATTTGCTGAGACCAGGATCTCTGTTACGAACAAACCAGAGGGCTTAAAGACTGACAGATGACCATAAGGATAAGAGGAAATATAAAGTAATAGCAGCTCTCTACAAAGCTTGGCAGTGTTTAGTCTGTAAGTCAAAATAAACTATGTGATTCCTTAAGGTTTTCCACCAAAGCAGGAAAACAGCGTGTCCACGATGAGGAGTTGCACAACTACACAATTAGGGGATGAGTAATGTGGGAGGCTGCAGGTTCTCCTTCACACAGACATCAGAAAGCAAGCCTTTCCTAGGACACAGCCCAGAGCAAGAGCCCTGTTTTGGACCAAGGGCACATTTAGCCTTCCAGTAGCCTGCTGGTAAAGGGAACCCCAGGGATTTTTCCCTTTAGATATTAGAATTTAGCCCTTGCAGTCCTTTAACTTTTCCTAATTTTTTGAAGGAAAAAGTGAGATACTGTTCTGCTTTGAAATGGCAGGTGAGGAACTTCCTTCCCTGTATCCCCATACATGAGAAGAATCACAGTTGGGGTCTACAATTAGAGGTTTGCATGAAAGCTGAAGCTTTTTGCAGCTTAAAGATGTGCCACCAAGATGCACACAGTCTTTTCCCCAATCCATGTATTTTCATGGCTGTGTCAGAGATGTTGCAAACCTTGGCACAAGATTATGAAGCAATACCACAGTTCACGCTGAGTCTGGTCATGCAGGGTGAGAAGCAGCACTCCTGCCCTTGAAATTGTGCTGTTTTAAAGGTCCATGGACCACTCACCAATGTCTGCTTCTCCTAGGGAGGGGTGGGGTGGTCATTTTTCTGCCTTTGTTTCTTTGAAAAATAAAAAAAATTTAAAACAACTTTTGTATTCTTCCTTGCAAGACCTGAACTTGGGAAATGAAGCCACCATGAGAAGCACTTTGGCACCCTCCCAGCAGTGTGCACAGTTGTATTCTGAGTTGCATGATGTACCATGACACCTGCAAAGCATCTGGAATAGGTTACTGGCAGAGCAAGTAACTGTACAGTAGGAGCACATGCAGAATATGTAATTTCCACAAGGTATGCTTTTAAAGCGGGGAGAAAAGAGGCAAAACACACTATCCTGTGTCCCTCCGTGGGACATGATTTGTTTCTTCCTGCACCAAGGATAGGAAAGAAATCTATCTGCCTTATTCTAGAATTTGCATGTTTCTTACTCATTATGATAAAGACCTTTGATTAATAAGGTGTTCTGCTCTGCTAAAAAAAAAAATTAAAAATCACTCTTTCTCCTAAAGAAGGAGGAGTGGGGAAGGCATATTCTGTGCTTTTTATTGAGTGAGCCACATGGAGGAAGATCTGAATAATCTTTGGAGGGAAAAAAACCTCAGGACATGAATTTCAGAGCATGTGCTTTTGTGTTATTCAATATGACTGATAGAGAAGGATAAGGTTGAAGTTCAAGGCAAGTATGGAATGTAATTTCTCTCTGCACAGTCACAAATAAAATGAGTCACAGCTCTATAGGATTAAATTAATTAAAGATGGATCATGTGCTTGATGCTAGTTTGATAGAACTAGAGTTTGTAGTGGTTGTATCATGAACATAAGTGGATATCTCTAGTGGCTAGCTAGTATTTTCTTTATACTCATGAGTGTTTACTGTGGCACACAAATGCTAACCGGTTTTATCACACAGTCATTATCATATCTTCTTCTCTTTCTCTTTACTCTTCAGGTGTTGCTGCTACAAAATGATTTCATATCAATTAGGAATTCCATTTCCTTCAAGGGGCTACTGAAGAAACAGCCACCTGTAATGCATGTTGTTAAACTTCAGCTGCTCTCTTTCTTCACAACAAGATAAGTGTTTTTAAAACCTCTGATCGAAATTGCAAAGCATTACCTGGCTACTTTTTTCCTACTAAAAAAAAAAAATAAAAAATAAAAATTTACAGTGCCTGGAAAATTTAGTTCTTATGACACAATATATGTTGCACAAAAAATCTAGAGGTGACTTTAAAGATAAAAAGAAACATTGCAAATATATCAGACTTTTAATTCAGTGTAACAGTGAAACAATAGCAATGCAGTACTACGAAGTTTCTGTGTTGCTGTTGAAAGCAAAGGCATTTCATTAAGCACAGTCTAAAGATGACAGCTGCTTATCTAAGCAACAGTGATAAGAAACCAAACCCAAACAAACAACTTCCAAATTGTTTTTAGGGAGGAGACCTCTCGTTTCTGTGTAATTTTATAGAAGAACAGATTTTTAATTTCTTCACATACATGAAAAATCCATTTGAGAACAAAAGTTTCAGTTTTATCTTCACAACAGTTCCTAAGTAACACTAAGGGGATCTGGCACTTGGAAGGTTAATTTTCTTATCAAAACTATACAAAATCCTAATTTTGCAGAGTAGCAATTTGGAAAAAAAAATCAGCAATGGGAAAATGTTGGTTATGCAGCACTAGACATTCAGTACTCAGGGGATCAATTATAAAAACACTCATTCAGCTATTTCTATTCAAATGAACACCTGAAGAGGAGGTCTCAATGGTTTTAAAAGTGTGTGGATATTAGTGGATAAATGTTAGTCCAATAAAAGAGATCATCATCTGCTATTTGTGTGCATTTAAGTTGACACTAAAAAGATCTTTGTGGAATATTGCTGCTTCTTTTTCTTTTTGTGTGTGTGCATCTTTTATCTCATATTCCCTTAACACTTTGTGAACTGAAGAAAATAGACCAAATGAGCTGTTCTTTAAGATTAAAGGGGCAGCATTTAGTTGAACACACCTGAATGTGGAAGGAGTCTATTTTCCTCACACTTATGAATATGTAATGATGTGCTTGGAGGCACAGTCACGAACCCCTAATAAGAATGCACGAGTCTGTGTTTGAAAACAGACATTTGCATTTGCCCTCTGGTCACAGTACATGGGTCATTCTTATTCAAAAATTTATTTGCTTTATTTTTCTATTCCCCCTTCCTTTCCTGCCCACCTCAAAATATTTTCTCATTTCTAGGTTTAGTTTAGAGAAAAATTAAAAAGGGAGGGCTAAATCCCACCAGAAGGGTCAGGATTCAGTTAGAGTGAGCTTACTCAGGGATATATACATTTATTTGTGCAAGTGAAAAACTCCATTGTCTGCTTTGAGGAGAGTATTTTTCCGTCTCATGAACACATTTGCTTCAGCAAAAGCGTTTGGCAGGATTTGAGAAGAAACAAAAAAAATCCCACATAGGTGCATAACACAACATTTTTAGAAGTGAAAATTGGGAATGAATAATAGAAATGAAGTGATCTAGACAAGGGATGTACTTCAGCAAATTGCATAAATACTTCAGAAAAGGTGCTGCCAAGAAAGAAAAAACAAAGCATCATAAACACTAATACAGTGAGCTAATCAGTGTCTGCACCAGACTACCAGTGTATCCAGGTGGGGAAGAACAGGCTGTGGAGATTGGTACTTAACGAGAATGTTGCTTTTCTCTTAGTTTAGTTTTAAAAGCTGTCGGGGAGCTACTCCAAAATACACTCAGAATCAGGGTTTTTTTTCCACTTTCTAAACAATATAGTAGTTTCAAATTAGACATCAGGGAAGAGTTTGCTAAGACTTTTTAAATCTCTTTTTTCATTCTTTCTCACTTGATCTTTTTTTCTTCAAAAAAGAGCAAAGGAAAAAAAAAGGAAAAGTAATAAAAAAGAGAAAAAGAGAGAGCAAGCTTGCAGCACTTTATTCGTTATCTGAATAAAAATGATGGAAGAATCAGGCCTGTTTGCTCAAAAAAAACGCTAGAGGATATTTAAAAGGAACAAACAAACAAACAAAAAACCACAAAGAAGTCCAAGCAAATTCATTTGCAGAGAATGGAATTACTGAGCTATTGCAAGTCACAGTAAACAATTTCAGATGCTGGCTGTGTTAAAGATTTCAGCATCACTTTGCAAAGGGTCAGGAAGTGTTAAACACCCATCCCAAAAGCATGCAAGGATTTCAAAACATTCAGAATAAAAGTTGTAAATCTAAATTTGTATAGATGTTGAGCTCATTGTAAAGATGCTGAGATAACTCTTGCTGGGGTATAGAGGGGCAGAGACACACACCTACTGTAGGTGTGTAGGTACAGCCTCCGTACACATGGAAGCACATGAGCACACACAGACACACTCACAGAGTCTGAATTGATTACATTTTACTACACATTTTCTAGGTTTTACATTACTATCACAAGTGTGACTTTGGTAAGAAAAAAGAGCCCATTGTGACTGCAGCCAAAGAGCAGACCATTATTTGAGATCTAACAGTGACACCTGCAGTTGAGCCCCACACACTAACACACAAACATCTCTGGGAGAAAAATAGGTCCGTATTTTTGAATCGAACGTATCTCCTGCTTAATTATCCTCATGCACCTCAAATTTGCCTCTCCCACCGGCAGCACAATCAGCTTCCACACCAGCATGAATCAGCTTTTCCACTTGGAAAGCAAAAACAGCCTGACATAAAGTATATAAATAGCCCAGAAAAGCTTCCTTGAGCTGCTTGGTGGGAGTAGAGCTGCCCATGCATATACATACACACAGATCTCTCCTCCACAAACAGGCATTTCAGAAGAACCACCTGCATGTCTGAAAGGCTCATCTCCATGTTTCAAAGATTTAATCACTTTTCTGTTAATTGCAATATAAAGCATTACACTTGGCATGAATAAAGACTAGATACCCGACAATTTGGATGAATCCCCTTCGTTGTCACTGCTCCCTCCTTGGTTTTGGTTACCAGCTGGTGAGCATCAGTAATGTGGTCATTCTACCTCCTTTCACTCCCAAATAACTTGCAAGTTGTCACAGTTTCCCTTTTATTTAAAGCGTTTTGTTTTGGTTTGTTTGTTTGTTTTAAGGAAAATAGAGTTGTACTTCAATTACTACTCTGAAGGCTACTTTTAGAGGCCTGACTCTCTGGTTAAAGCAAATGATATGTCAAGGGCTATATTTCATTTTTCCCTTTCATTACACTCACAACTTACTGCTTCTTCAACTTCCATCCATATACTAGAAAACAAGCTCCTCTTTCTCTCATAAAAGCAGAAATTACAACTAAAAGGTAAGTCTTACTTTGCTGTAAGATTTTTTTTATCACCAAATCATTTGACCCACTGCAACAGTTTCTAACCAAAACCAGTACTCATATTTCATCCAAGCATAGTATGAATTTGGTTTTAATTTACAGGTCTTGGAGCTACTTCTTTTGTCATGTAATCTTTTTGACCTCACATATAAATGTGTGTTCATTTGAAAAAAAAAAGATTTTTTTATAACTTTTGTCAATATTCTGCTGATTGCTAGTTCAGTACCAGATGTGCTATGCTTAATGGTGCATATACAAGAAGCATTCCCTAATCCCTAAATGAACTTCTTATCTCTAAATATATACAGGATAAGCTATCTAAACTCAATTTAGCAACTATGCTATTAAATCTACCAGAACCAAACAGTGAAAGAATATTGTTAAGGCAAGAAGCTGTTAGCAAAAAAACAAAGAATCTTCCTGAAACAAAATATTGCTAACCATAGATCAAAATCAATCAGACACAGCTCTATGTAGATTAATTTCTATTATCACTGCATCTTGAACCCCCACATCTTCATTTCACAAGTGCATACACCCAGTTTTAAATGCCTCTGGTTTTGTTAGCACCACACTCTGTCAGTCACAATTCACTGCAGAGAAATGAGTTGTCATCAGATCAGACTTTTTAACTGTCTATGAATGCAGATGGATCCATTATGGGATTTAAGAAAAGTGCACAAAATGGGAGGAGAAAAAAAAAAAAAAAGGTAGTTTCATTTGCTGGTTGGATGGTTACAGAACCTGGAAGCTTAGCTTGTGGTGCTGAGGTTCCTGCTGCATCCCCAGTTCCCTTAGTGATCCTGGGACACAGGTTGGTACAGCATCTGGATATCTTCATTGATAAAATCAGACCCTTTTCACCTTCATTCACAGCCAGACAAGACACTCCAGCCTGGCCCATCAGCTCCTCAGCAATGACCCTTCCTGTCCCTGGAGCGTGCAGAGGGGAAGGTAGGGGATGCTTGGGGCAAAGGGGAAGAATGCCCCTTTATCTTTCTGATGTCCCTGACATCCTTAATTTAATAATTACCTAACCCCAAAAACCCCTGGACACATCAATTTTATTTCCACACAAGGTTTTCTTCAAATTGTTGGCTATCTGTGCAGGCAATGGAAGCAAGAAAGTATACAGGGAGCAAGGAGGGGAAGTTACACTCAGGCCCACAAAACAGATGACTCCTGATGCTATCTGCCTGCTGGATGTTATCTGCTATGGTGGATAACTCCACCACAGTCCAGAGGGTTCCCTTCTACTTTCCCTGTGCCCCCTTGCCCCTCTTTATTTCTTCTTCCTTCGGCATGAACATTGTCCAAGACCAGTTGTACACCGGGGAACCTAAGACTACACTTTTTCAACCTTTAGGACTGAAATGAAGCATTACAGAACTTCTAGCTTTGCAGAGTTTGGTCTAAAATATAACAAAATGCCAGGCAAAATTGTTGACTGTCTTCTCAGAAACAGTTGCATTGCAGAATCCCAGTTCAGTACAAGAGGAGAGCTCTGGTTTGGGACCAGAGAAGGGGATGGAAAGTTGTCACAGAGGTGCATATTCAATATATATTTTGTGGCATTTGCCTGTCTTTTCCTCAGTTTGTGCTCTTGTTATTGTCTTATTACCTTGGGAGAAGTTTTACAAAATCACCACACTTTTAAAAAAAGGAAATAAAAAGAAAAATAAAAAAGAAAGAAATAGAGGGGGGGGGGAAAGGGAAAAAACAATTTTAAAAGAAAAGGCTATGCATATGCAAAGTTGATTCAAATGCTTTCAGATTGCGCCATAGAAAAGCTGTGGCCTAGTTTTTGAAATACATATTTCACTTTATTTTGCACACAGCTGGGTTTATATTGGCACTCACACTAATATGCAAAATGCAGTATCTTATATTCATGAATGACTCTTTATAAAATGCCAGGAGGGCACCTGCTTTCTTTTCTTTAAGTCTATATCATGACAAAGAAGCAGCCTGTATTAATGGCCAGCTTCCAGCTCTGACCACAGCCTGGAGGGATTTATGCCAGCTGTACACAGGTTTGGAAGTAAACAACATGCCCCGGTCAAAAGGAGTTTCTTACACTCCACGGAAAGAGACTGCTAATGAGATGCAACGGACTGAAGGAGGGAGCGCGCGGCAACACTGGCTGCGCTTGGAGCTCTCACAACCAAGTCTGTGCGCTCTCAGATGTGTTGCATCCCGGTCCTGTGCAGGATATAAGTCCTGTATATTATATGCATCATCCAGTCCTCGTAGTATTGCCACAGACACACCAGCCACACATCTTCCCATTCCTGGTGGTCCCCAGGCCTCAGGCTCAGCAGCTGCCAGAGCGTTAGGTAAACTAATAAAAGTTACCCTGTCCAGTAGTAGGTGTTGCAATTCCTATTTTTTAAAAACAATATATTGTGTCTCAGTGGTTTAGAAGGCAGCCTATTGAAATGACTCCTCATCTTAAGAAGTTGCTTTGTCAGCCATACAAATCTGACAGGATCTGTGTTTCAAACTTCAGATTATGATGCAAAACTCATCTCTCTTTCAGGATTTTCCCCCCAAAATCAGAATAACATACATGAGACAGCCTGAGAGAGAAATATTTTTCTTTAATGTAGAGTTATTAAACACACACTTAAGAAAAAAAGGTTTCTAAATGAGATGTGGACAACAACCATTAGATGAATTTCATAGACATTTGTGCAGATAATTAGACCTTCAAGTAGAGATTTTTAAAATTAGACTAATGTAAACTCATTCTGTAGGCATGCTAAAAAAAAATTAGAAATTCAATTCTAGCCTACAAAATGGAGTTGATCCAAAATGTATTAAAATCTTTATTCAATTTTACTACACTCTGCAAGATTATTCCTACAATGTGCTTTCTGAGTCTGATTTGGATTAATTCTTTTTCCTGACTAAACAAGGTCACAACAATAATCTCATGGTGCACTTCTGAGGTAAGCAAGGTACTTTGAGGTCAGATCAGCCTGAGTTTGCACAGGATGTTATTGAGCTGATAGCTTTCCATCATTACTGCACTGCATTTCACATACCGTTTGATTGCCAGACTAGAAATGGCTGCATTTCACTGGGTATCAACTGATGTATTTTGCCAAATGTAGAAAGAAACTGAAAAGTAACAGACATGATACAGTTATAATAGAACAAGCATGGGTTTGATGTTACACCAAATCCCCTAACCAAACCTTTAAGAAAATTCTATGAAGATTGAACTGTATTTGTGATTAGTTCTTCAAAAAGTGATAATCTTTCTTTCATTTCCCAACTCCAGATGTAAGCTACATCCTTATTCCTGCATCAGGAACACGCAGAACCAAAAAGCAAGAGAATCATGGACTGGAAAACAAAACTTGTTAAACTGAGCCGTGTTCACATATTTACCTTTGTCCCCCAATGCCCTGCAGCAGCCTACAAAATGCTTGTTGCAAAACACTTTGCCACTTTCAGCAAGTATCAGAACAATTGGAGGTGTTTATTCCTGGGCCAGTACACTGCATACAAAGTATGAGTCTTCCTGCAGAAGCTAATTTGTAACTGCTTGGAGATCTCCCTCTGCAGTTTGCACTGCAAAACACGAGTTCAGCTGCACAGCATCTGCAACAATCTCTTCAGAAACACAGCAACAGTGTGAGGACGCTGTTCACTAATTCTTAGTCTTATTTGATGCAGAAAGCAAAAAATCATTGATGAATTTATCAGTGGACTAATTAGCAGCATTAACTATTTTAACTAGAAGCAAGAAGAATCAAACCAGAGGCTATAATCTTGACACTGTCACATCCCAAAAGGATTTCAAAACATTTCATGCATTAAAAGAACTATGAGAAATAGAGTCACCCTGCACAAGGCAAGACCAGTGTCCTGTGTGAAGATAATGCTCTCACACAATGTACCATTTTGTACATACAATCTTTCCACATACTGTAAACAAGTCAGATTTCTATATTTCTCAACCTAGCAGTAAAAGTGGGTATGTGCCTTCTGTATTCAGGTGACAAGGTAGATCCAATAAAGTCCTGATGAGAAACAAACTCATATCACAAATACTAGCTTAGGGTTCTCTGAGATCTATCTCCATTTTTCTTTATTTCCTCATCCCTGCTTCATATTCCTGCTAGTCCCATTCCTGATACGTAATGTTTTTAAAGTACTGGAAAGCCTCTTCTTGAATACAGATAAGCAAGCCATGAAGAGACATGGTTTACACATCTTAACAGATATTAGGTAAAACCAGGAAATATTAAACACACAGAACTACAGTTTTGAGTCATGACTTTTTTTTAATTACAATTTAATTCTTTCACTGGGCTGGTTGCACAAAGTAGATAATTATTTTTGCAAAGGCTAGTAACAATTTAGTATTGTTGAAAAGCTCAGGTCATTGTGAGAATACAAACTGCAATCAGGGAGCTCTAGTCGTCTTTCCCAGTGTGAAAGTCTGGTTGTTGTTTGCATTTATCTGGGAGAATCTGATTTAAACAGAGTGATTGGAGAGGGGAGTCAGGCAGCCAGTTTTCTACCTCTTAGCTCCACTGCTGAATTACTAGGCGACCTCGGGCAAGACAACTACTCTGTATCTTCATTTACCCATCTAAACCGCACCTATTGTATTTATTTAGTTCACAGGGGCATCAACAGGCTTAATTAATGTTTGCAAAAAGCTTTGAGATCATCAGATGAAAGGCCCAAAATATTATAAAGTCAATGAGAAAAAAATGGATATGTGCCAAGAGAGTCAATTGGACAAACGGCTTCTCCTATCAGTATTGTCCATATTTCACTTTCTAGTTTATCAGTGGAAATATACACGGCTGTTTAAATAAAGTCTTCATGTTCCACTGTGTACAGAACCAGCCACCACAGTTTGTAGATCTGGAAACAGTTAGAAAGCTGCAAAAGAACTCTTGGGAAGACATATATTATATTTCAACTACAACACAAAAGAAGTCCTTTCTCCAGAGTGATTCTATACTCTATACAAAAATTCCCAGTGGCAGTTGGCAACACATACATGGAGTTTGATTTAACATTTTTATGTACTGTAATTTTTTGATCAATGGACAGTGGGAAGCATCTTCCCTTGACTGTTTCATGAAGAAGAGCTTGAATTTAATATCTGCAGGCATATAACCAGTGCCTAAATAAATAAGAAATTCCCCTCTCCCCAAGGATCCTAATGCTATAGCATCTAGGTCACTGCTATTAACCTCTTCCCTAAGGATTTAGAAATAACTTCAAGATCCCAAGTAAACTCTATTCCTCAGTGGCCTGGATCCCCATCAGACATTGTTTTCATAATTTTTCTCCTAACCTGGTGATAAGTCATTTTAGCTTAGAATTGCTCACAGAAGAGATCTAAGACACCACAACACTGCCCTTCTTCAGGCAGGACCAGGCCAGCTGAAGACAGATTTACTCAATACCATGGCATATCCCCTCCTTCCCACCCCAAAGCCCAGCCCACCTTTTGTATTCATGGATTGTAACTGCAACCTATCTCCCAGAAACAAAGGTTTTAAACATGTTCATGTGGGAAGGGCAAGTGCTGTGTTAACCTCTCCAACAAAAACACACTTAAAGCAGCAGCCAGGAGGCCAACCCTTGGATACTTTGAGGAGCTTCTGACAGAGACAGGCTTGGATAACAAGAGATAAAAAGATGTGGATAGCAAGCAAAGCATTATTGGCAATCATTCGGCTTTGCACACATTAACTCCCAGCTAGGTTTAGCTTTTGCAGTTCAGTCTGCCAGACAGAAAAAAAGTAGGAGGAGTTATTTCAAAATACCAGGACTACTTAGAAGAGTGCTGGAAAAAAACAACAAAAGATTGGAAGGTGTTGAGAGGATCTAAGGGAAAATGGGATCACCATAGGGCACATCCTATTTGCTAGTATAGGAGTACAGACACCTGTTTCTGGATTGAATCAGCCAGTCTAGAACTAGTTGTCAAAATGACAGAGGAGTCCCCATGTTACTTCCAGTTTTTGTTCTGCAGTGTTGCACAGGCTGACCCTCAAAAGGTGGTGAACTTGAACTTCCACTATTTGCCTAGACTAATTTCAATATAAACCAGGGTATTGTTGTGGTGCAATGCTGTGTGTAGTGGTGTAGCAAAGCGCTGCCTTCTGCTGCTCTGTGAACTAATGCACTTTTTTTTATCTAGAGCTGTCAGACACAATACATTAAAAAGCATGGGGTTGGGTTGTTTCTTTTTTTCTTTTAGATCAAGAGAAAAATAGAAGTGGTAGGTTCTTTTTCCATTTCTTATGCAAACTGCACTTAAAAATTTAGTTGGCCTTAAAAAATTAAAACTCTTTACAGCTACCAATGCAAAGAACTGAAATGCAAACCATGCACAGAAGAATGTCTTCCCCAATTTTCAGACAAGTTTCCATATGAAAGAAACTGGAGCTTGGACAACTAGAAAAATTCCTAAGTTGAATGGGAAGCCAGTCTTCCAATGACATCCTCAGCACTTTCACTGGTTTCATTTACAAGGCGGAACTCCCTCTCCCTCCTTTCCTCTTTTCCCTATACACTTCACCTTACAAATGAAGTCGCTATTGTTGAACCAGCACTTGCTCTCTTCTGCACCTTAGTTTGGGCAGAGGACTTTCATCAAATCTTAACATCTTCAGTTTGTATTGCCAGAGGTTGAAAAAGGGAGTAGCCAAAATTTATTTTCAGGTAAGTTATACTTAATATGCATTGTGCCAACATAGCGGTCAGCTAGAAAGCTTGCAGACCATATATAAGCAAACAGAAAAAAGAGGGCAGGCTTAAATAGCTGATAATCAGAATGGCAAACAGATATACAGCTTTTAGGAACTAAATCTCCCTATTTTTTCCCAGGGAAAAAACACCACATGCTCATCTGTGTGTTTATATTAAAACACCTTTAATAAAAAAAGCAAAATAGGATGCAAAGTGTCTCCACATAAAAACAACACCCAGTTTCCCAATTTTGTTGTTTTCCTCTACTGGAACCCAGTTCTAATACTAGGCACAGGAACATATCCTCTTCTGGGTGATGTCCTTAGAATGAATTTACAGCAGGATATAAAGATGATGTAATTGATACAAAACAGAGACTGGAAAACAAATAGTATATGAGTTTCAAGTGGTGTGTGATTCATGCCTCAGGAGAATCCAGTGGAACAAAGTATCTTCTGTGTAAAAATATCAAGGCATTTTCAAATGCTAACAGCCAGTATATGTGAAATGTCTGATAACCACTAATCTCATTTCATATATAAAATGGTTGAAGCAAAGAGTCACCAGCCCTGTCAAGGTCACACATACATAAGTCAGGATCGGAATTTAGGTCCAGCTTTGCTGTGAGCCAGCCTTTCAAACAAACTGCTTAGTACCACAGTGACCAGTTATAGTTGGGGTTAGTTTGCTTGCTCACACGTTACATGATACTTCCCATACAGCCACATAGAAGCACCTTTCAAACAATATGCCTATGACCCCTTTCATTCTGAAGGAACTAAACCACTAGAAATATTTTGTAACAGGAAGCACCAAAATGGTGTGTTAAGCTGAAGAACACAGTGGTGTCATTTGACTCTGATGGAATGCACAGGAATGGATAATTCATTCCCACAATATTCTGAAAGTTTTTGGTTTCAGGTGAGGCATGCTGCATTCAGTCTGACACGTAACAGTGGGTGCTGAAAATAAAAATCAGTGACAGTAGTACATTAAGTAGTAATAAAAGCTAAAGACATTAGTATTTTAAACAAACCTAGAAGCCTACTTCCATAAAGAATGTTCACATTATCCTTGAAAAACTAATGGACCAGAAAGGAAAAGTCAACACACTGCAGTGATTGCAACAACTCAAAGTGTGACTTCCATGCATTTTTAAAAATACAGCATATAGTAAATCAAACATAAACATATCCTTTAAGCTAAAAAAAAAAAAAGTCCTAATGGCACTAGATCAAACATGCATTTTGACTTTATCTGAAAGACACAACTCCTGGTGTGCTTCTGGCTAGACAGGTCCTGTTCAAAGCAACACTACTGAGACCATCAACCAATGCCTACACCTTCAGAACACGCATAAATGCAAGAGTGAGTCAGCATATATCCCTGCATCAAAAAAAAAAAAAAAAAAAAGTCTTCTTAAGTTATTATAATTATAGTCAGTTAACTGACAGACATGAGATTTCCAGAATGAAACCTGCATTTTCATGAAGCAAACTTTGAAGTTTTGTTGTTTGAGGGGTTTTTTAAGTGGCCTAAGTCAAGATGCAAAATTTAAAAACTGGGGAAAAATTTCTTGGGTCTGTATCAGCTACTAGGAAGATGTTACTACATCAATGCAACACTTTTTTTATTCACAGCAGCTACTATAAGAACAAGATTTCATTCCTACTGAGGTCAAAGGCTCATTGACTAGGAGAAGCTTTTAGTGCTTTATTGTTTGGGAATGAGGAAAAATACATAAATATGAATTTATTAATTCATTAGTAAATTATTAAGAAAAAAAATAATTATGAAATGTCCTGTGAAAAATAATCCTGAAAAAAGTCTATACTAGTATTTGTACAATTTGTCCACACAAAATGATCTACCACCATTTAGAATGCAATTAGACCAAAAGGATTGATTTTCCTCCTACAAGTACGTTCAAAAGCAGAACACTGAAGAGTGGGCTACTTAAACTGCTTTTTAAAGCATTGTTCTTGATTTGGGTTGTGAGGATCTTTTTATCTCACTACCAATATGGACTAGATGCTACAAGAAAGAAAAAGTACTCCCAGATGAGAGATTGCATTTAGTGGTCAGTGATCACTAGGGAATAGAAAATCCATACACTGTTCTGGATGACAGTAAGAAACAGTAGGAATAATCACTAATAATTCTAATATAGTGTGTGAGCAGATGGCCTAAACTATCAAACATTTTCTCAGTCTTACTGTTTTTTACATTGTGGTGGATAAAACTTACAGATGATAAACTGTGGCTGAGACAATGAATGCTTCCATCCATCATCCCGGGCTTCTCTTATTCCAACCACGTGACTGAGTTGAATCAAGTTTATGACACCTTGGCAGGGAGATTCCTATAGAAGCTAATATCTAGACTGAGTACATGAATAACGCATTTATTCCCCATAAAAGCAAAAAATGTTAAGAATTTCTATTTCACTTCATTGAACCGGACGACAATGACATATTCTGAAAGGCCTAGGAGATCCTTCTCAAAAATTTCAGAATTTACCTACACTAGCCTTTATATCACTGCTGAAATTGCTTTTATTCTCAAGAAGCCATAAAGTTTTATAAAAATTGTGTGCCAATCCTAAATAAGAGAAATCTCACTTTAAGAGCGCAAGCTGAAAATCTAATTGAAATCCTCCGTACAAGCTGCAGACTCCTCTCCCCACGCGCTGAGCAGGCTTGGCACAGCGACCAGGCATGGCCGGCTCTCTGCTGGGGGCAGCGTTCTTGGCTGTGAAGGCAGAGCGTGCCCTCTGTCACTCATGGTGAGCAGTCCTGTCCAACTGTCTCTTTTCAACAACTTTATCATCAATCTCTTTATTAACAGCTCCGCTGCAGACTGAGAGCGCAAACAAGGACAGTGCGCATGCCAGATTTCTGCAAGGCACACGGCATCAGACACCGTGCAGGGCAGGCTCTTGGTAACGCTGAAGCGGAAACTGCAGCACAAAACTCTTAAATGCTGTTTTAAGAAGTACCACCTAATCAAACTTCTGTTTGAGGAGAGGTGGGGAGGGGGGAAGCTGTTTCTCAAATGTCAAGGATTGCCCACCTTGCCCCTCCAGTTTTATCTTTATGCCATTTGAAGTGCCCGATCAGTGAAAGGTACTTGACCTAACATTCCATTCAACTTTAATAATTTTATATGCTTTAGGTCAGCGTACTACCCTAACTGAAGCAAACACCACAGAAATAATTTTTGATGAAAAGTGCCATATGATGTGTAGACTTTAAGCATGTAAAAATTGACTTAAGTAACCTTATTCAGGAAATTGACTTTTTAAAATTACGAACATAAAATAGGTGTGCTAGATTGCCCACAAGACAGACAAAAAGATACTTGTAAGCTGACCAGTATGTGTGTGGGCCACAGTTATTATGGGGCAGTTTAAATGCATTGGCTGGTTTCTTAAGTCAAATAAATGCATGCAGCTTTCCTTACCCAATAAGCTGGGGTTTTTATCACCTTATATCAATAGTAATTTTCCTCTTTATCCTTTCCTTTACTTTCCTGGATTTTGGCTCTTATTTTTACTGCAAAACCCAAGCTTAAAAACATCTAAACATACCATTAAACAATTTTCCCCCACCATCAGTACACTGTTAAATTTTACTTTTTCTAAATTCAGTAGAGTTTATGAAGTAAAAATTCCATGAAGTGCACAGGACATTGCCATCCTTAGTTTATTTTAAACACTACACTACAATAGAGAGATCATAATAATCCTGAGGTAATTAAGAAATCCAGACTTGCTGAATAAGAACTGCAATCTGCTTAATTCATTAAGTGTGGAAGGAAGAAAAAAAAATTACCTAAACAATGCAAATACACCTAAATTTTAATAAAAAAACATTAGAGTTTAAATATTAAAAAAAACCCCAAACCAGATGGAATATCCAGCAGTGGTTCACTGTAGTATCTTTTTCATAATAAAACATGCCCTCTGAAGTTTCATATCAAAGTTTGCATTTTTTCAGTATTACCAGATGTTTAATGTTTGTAGGTATTTCAAATTATTAGTTTGAACTTCGTAGATGTATCAAACTGCATCTGCCTCTACCAGCAAATCCAAGAGGGTTTGTTTCTATTGAACAGATACTTTATTCTACTAAGATTATTTAACTAAAACCAGTTTATCACTGACATTTTTCCACGTGAATATTGGATCCATAAAAAAAGTGAACCTCCCAGGTATTCAGCTCTACTATATGGTTAGTATTGTTCAGCCAGAGTGATAGCAAAGAGATTAATCAGAGCAAAAGTACTTGACTAGTGTCTTCATAAAGTTACATAAATGATGCCAGCATCACCTCAACATGCAAAATACCTTTTGTAGAAATGCACACAACTTCCAAACAGTATCTATTAGCAGAGAATAAACACATTCTGTTCTGCCTGGAGAAGAAAAAACTGAGAGGAGACCTCATTGCAGTCTCTACAATTTCCTCTTAAGAGGAAGAGGAGAGGCAGGCACTGATCTCTTCTCTGTGGTGACCAGTGACAGGACCTGAGGGAATGGCCTGAAGTTCTGTCAGGGGAGGTTTAGGTTGGATATTAGGAAAAGGCTCCTCACCCAGAGGGTGGCTGGGCACTGGAACAGCAGACTCCCCAGGGAAATGGTCACAGCACCAAGCCTGACAGAGTTCAGGAAGTGTTTGGGTGATACTCCCAGGAACACGAAATGCACTAAGAATTGCATTTAAGAAGTGACATGCACACATACTACCTATGGCAAGGAAGCACAACTTCAGCTAGAACTCGTCAACTCAAATGTCTGATTCAAATCAGTATGTCTAAAGCCATCTGTTAAACCATGGCTTATTAATGTTAATTATTTTGGCTACAACAGTAATTTTCATCTCCTTGCTTGTGAATCTTTATCAATCCGTGAACTTACTTTTGGAGGTTGATGACGGCAGGTCAGAAAAGTCAAGCTATTGAAACCTATTGCCAGTAGATTGAGAAACACTGAACAGAAATTTGTATCTCTACTAGCAGACTTTTATTGGTCAGAGAAAATAAAAGATGAATTAAAGCCATAAATAACATCATCAGCTGTGATAAAAGGGAGATGTGGTGGGCAAGATAAAGATGTTGAGTCTGTTCTAAACAAAAGAAGCAACTGCATGCTGTGAAAAATGTATACAACACAAAGGTTTATTGTTTTAGGCAGGGCAATTATAATATGAAGACCATAAACACCACTGGTTTTAGCAGTTAAAGAATTTTTAGTCAAAAGGAGACTACTTGCTAAAGTTACATCAAACATTTGGAGGATTGGGCTCATGCTGATACAAAGATCAATCAACTGATGCACAGCGACTTTTAATTGTTACTTTTATTTCAGGGCACGCTCAAACTATTTGACAAGAAGAGAAATAGTGCCATCTGCTGACAAAAGGAGTAAGTGCTTGCAAGAAAAGCGTGTGGTGCCAAAACTCTTCCAGCCAATGCTTTTAAAAAAGGAAGTTCAAACTTTTGAAGAAAACAGTGTAGCCTTAAATTGTTTAGGCACACGTTTCTGCTAGTTTTGTCAGCTTTGAAGAATTTAAGATTGATTCCTAATCAGGAGATAAGGAATGGATGCCCTTAAAGCGTTTTGGGTGTTTCTCACAATGAAATCTGCCTCCAGCAAGCCACTGCATAATCCACAACCTTTCCCTTTAACAGACTAGAACTCAACATCCTTTTGAGTGTTACTTTCATTTCCTATAGCAAACATAAATTAACCTTCTCTAAATAAGCATTGTGTCGTATTTATTTTAGGCTGTACTGTATTTCGACTTAGCAGAACATTTAAGAGGTATGTACAAATTAAGAAAGTAAAATCAATTTAGTATATTCAGAAAAATCAGACAACCATGGGATTGTGCTGTTTTTTATTGTGTTTTCAATGGAGAAATACATCATCTGTTTACAAAATAGCTCTTGAAAAATACAAGGAGTACAGATACTATAAAACAAAGCAAACTCCAGTCATGAGACACTACGTACATCATGCGAAAGCAACAGTCTGATCTCCAGGTTATGAAAACTAGAATTAAAAAGTCACTATACAGAAAGATTCCAAGTTTCCAGCTTGGCAAAACTTGGGTGCAGTTACATGAAACGTTTAATAAAATGAAAAAGATTTTCCAATGTGTAAACAAAATGACAAGACTAAATTTGTGCCTGGCAATTTCAATCTAAACTCCATAGCTACACAAAATACACAGACAGCTTGTACATTTCAACTGTTAAGATATAACCTTCTTTGGGGGTGGACGACAGCAGGCTGCACAGGGCAAGGAAAAGAGAAATATTGTATACTAGACATCTTAGACAAATGGAAAAAAAAAAGAAAAACAAAAAACCCCTTCAGTTACTGCACAGCCTAAGTAAAAGATAAGCTACACTCTGACTTTGGAGAATTAATTTAGAAGGATAAGGGGAAGAGTGTAAGTAATTTAACTTTAACATGAAAGATGCACGTGTAATAGGATGGAGCACAATGGGAGAAGGGAGTTCGTAAAACATGCTAATCAAAGTATGGGAAGTATGATTTGACATCCCACATATTTCAGACTTAAGTAATAGTAACATGAAGTTTGTTATCTACATCTGGTATTACTGTTGGTATCCCTCATGTTCCTCAAATACTGCTGTTCTTTGCCATGAGAGCTTCAGTTCTTTTAAAAGAAAAGGTTGTTACTTTTTGGAAAGGACTACAAGAACGAAAAATAGGAGTAAGAGAGCTTACTAGATGTCAAGTGCTTACTAGAAATATGATTTTTAAAAACTCGGTGTTGTTCAGTATGTAAAACTATTTCTGATGAGCCATCTAAAAATAAAAAGGTTAAAATTGTTAGGGAAAAGTATTTTTGTGTTTATTTAAAATTTGAAGCTTTTTAATGCATACAGGACCTTTATGGAGTGTACAAAAATTATCTTATATTTAGTGATTCAAAGGCCATCAAGACAGGTGTTTTATTTTACAGGCACACAATATTTACCTAAACACTTCAGGTATGGGACAGATTTTGCATTTGTGCCTAGACACCACTAGGTATGGGCAGGGGGGAACCCAAATAAGTACATGGCTTGGTTTTGTTTTGTATAAATAACTGTTGTCCTATATGGTGCATACAAACTGAAAAAAATAATTAAAAAAACCCACAACCCCCC
This sequence comes from Scytalopus superciliaris, assembly GCA_013400415.1. Lineage (NCBI taxonomy): Eukaryota > Metazoa > Chordata > Aves > Passeriformes > Rhinocryptidae > Scytalopus > Scytalopus superciliaris. Next base: position 216,424 of record VXBX01008688.1, read on the forward strand.
TCCCAACATTAAATGAAACGGCTTTTCCCAAGAAATAAAGGGATCAAAAAAGGGAATAAGGAGTTCAATTAACTCAAAAGAAAGTTTATTTACTGTTTGATTGCTGATCTGTATGCACCTTAAAGCAATCCTACAAATAAAAGTAGACCACATCTAACTCATGTCCCACCAATACCAAAACTTCCCAAATACTTCCTCAACTTATGCTTCATAACCCTAAGATTTGACATTACATTTTAAAGACTTACTGCTGCTTGATGGCAGTTGAACTAAATATACTATACACTTTGTTTTCAATGCATAGTATACCACAGAATGTCATCCAATTTGCAAATTACTACTATTGAAGAGATTCTTCAATAAAATGAAAGTGTATCAGGCTAAAGATCTAAAATTAGTCATACTCCAATTAAAAAAGGTACATAAAAGTGCATTTAAGGGATTCTTATGCCAGCTTTATCTCAATTTTGAAACAATGCATCAAACAAATTCAATCAGAATGTCAAATATGGCTACAAATAGTGTTCATGTTTTTAAAGGCAGTAATCCTTCGAAATACTTAATGCAACTGTTGCTAACACATTAATTGTACTCCTGGCTTCACATACTAACCTGGACTTCCAATCAAGCGGCAATTTTAGTCCAGAAAGGGAAGTGCACAAAATATACCTAAATCCATTTGCGATTATGTTCTAGTCTTGCACCCTCCATTCTCCTTTTTTTCTAGCATTAGAAGACAACAGGTTGAGTTGGCAGATACTGTTTATGGACCCCTGAGGTTGTTTTTACCGGTTCAATCTCAATTTTATTGAATTCTTGATAACAGGAATAGGATTTGCAGGGAGAGCAGGGATATCTGAAAGGTCTGTACTGGGTGTTTTCTGAAAAGGAAAGAAGAAGTTTGGTTGTATTTTAACTTTGTAAGTATTAAAAGAAAAATATTGTAGTAATTGGCATTAACTTTCAAAACCAAGACCTTTATAAGACTTTTTAGGAATATATGAAGATAAGGATAATTACAAAACATAAATATAGAAGCAGATATTTCTTTTGCCTACACAGTCTTTACTAAAGAAAATTTGTAGAAGAGTCTTTGTGTGCATTATGCTTTTCAACAACTGCAAGAAATTAGCAAGTGCCACAGATAAAGCTGAGCCTACTAATAACCTGTATTATAGCAAAACATCCACATAATAAGGTTGCTTGATCAGTGACATATACTATCTGATCTACTTGGTAACACCTTTTAACAGTTCAGTTTTAAGTCTCTACATCTTAGAGATGAGTGAGCAAAAGCTGACCCCGATGCACAGTATGTGTTTTCATACATTCACATTTCAGACTGTTGAAAAACTCTCGACAGTCAAATTTCCAATTTTTCATATTGGTTTAGATTGATGAGAAAAAAGGTATGACAAACTTTAAAAAACATGTTGTATTGAATGCATTACGAATTTCACCTTGACAATAATCTGAATGTCTTTTTCTTATTTAAAAAATACCATACAGCAAAATCATATCTAAAGCCAATTAAAGGAAATACAGAAAAAAACCTCATGCTCAAGACTGAGTATGATTCATTAATTTCTCACTTGCCTTACATGCCTCTAATGTTGGGGTGGCTGGGTTTTTTTGAAACTTTTTAAGTATTTTCTCTTCCAACATGGCACATTATTTGCCATCCCAATAACCCAGACATAATACATTACTTCACATAATTTATCATAAAATGTCTTCTTACATTACAAGTGTTCAAAATTAATATAAAGTACATTTTATACATGGGGGGAAACTGCACTAAAATAACTCATCTTAAATTTTGCTTTATTAAAAAGAAATCAATTGAGTTAACACTGACTGATACAGTAGCAAAGTACAGCACAAGGATCGAGGCCAAAACAGCTCTGATCCCTGCCTTGCCCCTGTCCCCAGTAAAGCCCTCCGGTTGGTGCTGATCTGCGGTTTGACACATTTCTATTTTCTGCAACATAGGAAGTGTTTTAAACAAAGCCAATGAGAACACCAAAAACGACAGAAGAGGCTCAACATTCTTTTGTAGTTTCCAGATTACTTTTGCTAGAGTAATAACTACACAATCTGAAAAAAAGCTGCAGAACATCAAATAATCACTCCTTAACAATAAGTGAAATAAACTTGGTGCACTCACTGAACACCTAAAAACTTCCCTGAAGTAGTTTAGAGAGCCCATGTAGCATCTACAGTTTTGGCCAAACAATTCTGTTATCTTTATATTCAGTACTGCTCATACAGTTCCAACCCACAAGAAATACCACTAACTATTGCAATAGATCTCCATTTTCAACCACTGTATTTACCTACACATCCTGATTCAAGCACGCATAAAATGTTTTGTGATAACAAAATTTTCATCAGTACAGCACTAAGAGAAGCTTATAAATGCCAGCAAGACAAAGATGTGCTCCCTAAAAGTTGTTACAAAAAACAGAAACGAAAATTTAAGTGAATGGCAGAGAAGTTTTAGTGTCTTTTTCCAATGGACATTACACTTTAACACCTGCAGTGAAGCACACAGCTGGCTAAGGCATGACAAGATTACAACTTCTTTCATACCAAATATCGGAATCTGAATGGCATTTCAGATGTTCTCAACCTCTACCTAGGTATCTTTGAGAAGCAGCTATTTAAAGCATTTGTTTCCTTGTTAGAAAGGATTATTCTGTGATGTGCAAAGCACAAAGGAATAAACTGAGCCCCTTACTTTGAAGGCACAATTCAGAAGAGCGAATCCAGCTTCGGTCAGTTTGTATGGCAAGCCATACATGGTTAGCTACAATGCACATTCAATAAGATCAATGACCATCTAAAACACAAAAATTGTGACAGTAACAAGAAGTAGCTTTCCATACAATGGATTTATATTTAAAATTATATGTTTATTTTTAACATCTGGACTCATTTTGATTTCAATGCTTTCACCACAGATTAGTGCACACACACACACACAGAGGTATTGCTTTTAAAAGCAGTACCTGAGGAGCTTGCAGAGAAGTTGTCTGAAGAGTTTCTGCTTGAGAATTAACATTCACTTCTGTCTCAGGTTGCTCCTAAAAAAAACAAAAGCATCATAACATTTACACCATTTCCCATTACAAAAGCTACTTATATAGAACTCCACTAACCAGAAAGCTTTATATTGTGCATATATAGCAACAGAAAAAGGTAAGCATCGGTGCTTACTGTGTTGGTACCATTCCTTTTATAATGTAGGAATCACCACAGTAGAGAATGTTTTTCTGATTAGGAATTTGACATCAACACAAGCTACATCACTTCTCAGTTGTCGCTTGTTTAACCACTTAACATCTTTTATACAGAATCTTATAGGAAAACATTACATATCATTCAACTCATTAAAAACAAAAAGTGTGTTATCATGGAAGATTATGTGAAAAGCTTCAGAATTTGTTGAAAATTCAACTGCCTTTCCACTACTTTTGCCATTCTCTCAAAAAAGTTTTCCTGCTGCTTTAACAGGTTGAATCAGCTTTCTGAATGAACACGTGAATATCAGAACCTGTTTTTCAGGTACAACAGTGTGACTACAGGGCTAAAAAGCAGGGCAATAGCACATTCTCATTTTAATAAAAACAGTCTGTTAGTTAAAATTGTACCACTTAGTAATCATACCCTAACAAAAAAGCAAGCATTTCAATGGAAGAAAACCTATGTTTATGTTAATTAAAAAATTTCATTTCTTCATTTCCTTCCACACTTATTAAGGATGTAAGATTTAGAAGAGACTGCCAATAAAAGCTAAAAAGATTACCTATGTCTTTTATAATTATCTGTATCCAGAGGATCTATTTTCAAAGTGAGGATTAAGTGCTTACATGTATTTCTACCCTCCCCTGTCTTAAGTTCAAAGAGATTTCAAGGTGACTACATAACAAGATACAATTCCTCACTTAAGGAAGTTGAAGCTATAAACCAAAGCACTTAAATGTAAGTTTAAGCATATTTTCCAGAGTATTCCAAGGATGACAAAACATGCCCCATAAAAACTGTACATGTCCAAGTAGAGAGCCACTCCCATAAGGCTAAAGAGAGACTGCCACCCTTTCTGTTCACCACTAAGCAGAAAAATTGTCTGCTAAACTACAAGATACTGTAGGGGCACACTGAATCTCTGAAGTCCCCAAAAGGTATGCTGTAACTTCATACAATAATTTCACTGCCAGAAAATATTTATTTACCATCACTTGAAATTTTTTTTAATCTGAAAAGTGAACAAGGCAGCACCTGACTTTGGGATATCGTCAGTCCAACATGCAAAATTCCCAATAGAATACACAGGAGAACTGTTCTTTGACCAAGTAACATGCATGAAGTTTGGGATGCAAGCAAAACATGTCATATTGATAAATCCTGATCTAAGAAATTGAAATATAAGTATCACCACTAATTTCTTCACCTTGCATAATACCAAGTGAATGACCAGTAAAAAAAATTACAATCCTATGTGACTATGGACTCAGGCTCAATGTAGCCTGGCTGCAGGCAATTCAACAATACTGACATAAGTATTAAAAAAAATAACATTCATTTTGATATCTTTACTGGAGAGTCTATATCTATGCACTTAGTCATTCCTAGAAGGAAACACAGTAATTTTCATAAGGAGGAGTCCCAATTAATATACACAAAATTCTATGGCGTAGGTATAGATACCTTAGTTTCCATTTTTTCATGTTCATTCAAATCTATACAGCTAGTATCTTCACTTATGTCATCCTGCTGAAATGCAAACACAAAAACTATTACCAATCAAAAACATTTTTTAAAAAAAATCAACAAGACAATAAGGTCATAAAATGTTTTTGAGGACAGATTAGTTGTAAGGTTTCACATGTTATAGTCTTATCAAAATAGTTTCTTTTAAGGCAAGAATTTAGAATCTAAGCATTTGTGTTAATGCAGTACATAAGTCACATCACGAATATCAACACAATAAAAAATACCAATGTCTTAGCTAAAAACATCAAGCAGCAATGCAATCAGAGTATGAAATACCTGAAACCTGGAATATGACAATCAGCACTCTGTGGGTGAAACAAATATTAAACATTCTGAACATTGCTATGGTATGACTGCAAAATTTAAAATACCTCTTCAATTCTAATTTTCTTAGGAGACTCTTCTTTATGGGGAGAAGATGTCCTTTTCACTGCTGTGACAGGGCTAGGCATTTTTGTTGCAACATTTCCTGAAGTTCTTGGTGATGGATTTAATAGATACGCTGAGGGAACAATTCTAGAGATGGTAGGCTTTGGTGGTGGAGAAATGGCTGGTTGTGTGGCAGTTTGAGGAATGCTTTCATTTGAAGTACCTATGGATAAATAATTCAAAGATCTTCAATAAGATGAGTTGGCACAATCATTTCAGTTCAATCACTGGTATTTTTGGTCTCTATTCAAAACCACCAGTATCAAGCAGGCATCAAGGAAGTGGTACAGTTAATAGTATAAGCATCAAGTTTGGAACAGCAGGTGTGCAAAACCAGCACAGTTTAGTTTCAAGTTCATTCTTGAGCTTGAGTGCACCTGCAGCAAGTTTGAGGATGACATCAAGCTGTGTCGTGCAGTCGACACGCTGGAGCGAAGGGATGCCATCTGGAGGAATCTGGACATGCCTGAAAGGTGGGCCAATGCAAAAAATGAATAAAGCAAAGGTCCTACACCTGGGTTGTGGCAATCCCAGACACACCTACAGATTGGGCAGAGAAGTGACTGACAGCAGTCCTGAGGAAAACGACTTGGGGATGATGGTTGATGAAAAACTCAACACAAGCCAGGAGTGTGTGGTCACAGCCCAGAGAGCCAATAGAATTCTGGGCTGCATCAAAAAGAACATGGCCAGTAGGGCAGGGAATGTGATTCTCCCCCTCTACTCTGCTCTTGTGAGACCCCACCTGGAGTTCTGTGTACAGTTCTGGTGTCCCTAACATAAGAAGGACATCGACCTACTGGAGCAAGGCCAGAGGAAGGCCACGAAGTTGGTAGAAGGACTGGAGCAACTCCTCTACAAAGACAGGCTGAGGAAGTTGGGGCTGTTCAACCTGGAGAAGGTTGCAGGGAGACCTCACAGCAACCTTCTAGTATGTAAAGGGGGCCTCCTAGGAAGCCAGAGAGGGACTCTTTGTCAGGAACTGTAGTGGGAGGACAAGGAGTAATGGGTACAAATTGAAAGGGGGGAATTTAGGTTAGATATTAGGAAGAAATTTTTTACTGCAAGGGTGGTGAGACATTGGAACAGGTTGCCCACGGAGGTTGTGGATGCCCCAGTCCTGGCAGTGTTCAAAGACAGGTTGGGAAAAGCCTTGAACAATCTGGTCTAGTGGGAGGTGTCTCTGTCTATGACAGGAGGGGTTAGGACTAGATGGCCTTTAAGGTCCATTCCAAAACCTTAACATTCTATGATTCTGACAGAGAATTCCCATACCAGACCCAGGGTCTCCATGTCAGTGACACACCGCTTAGTCTAATTAACTCTGCTTAGCAGCAGGCTATACTGACACAGGCAAAGCTCTGCACTAATACAGCTGTGTTATTCATGGTACCCAAAGAAGTTTTACTGCTTCTGTTCTCAGCCTTATATGTGCATTGCCAAGACTGCCTTAAATCAAATCCAAGAGCAATGTGATACTCCCTTTGTCATCCAAAAATGAAGTTTATCGCTTCTCAGGCTTAGATTATGAATGACAAATATGAAGTCATCACAGAGTATCAGATAAAGAACTGATATTATATATATCCTTTTGAAAAATGCTCCATATGACACAGCTCTATCTCAACAATTGCCTACCTCAAACCAATAAGTGCACATAGGGAGATGCTCCAAGATGAGAAAAAAATACATTAAGGAAATTTTTCATAAACAACTATTGGGTGATTAACATTTTGATTAACCAAAATACGAGAACGAACAACTTCCGATACACTTCCAAATCCAAAAAACCCTCATGCCATTTAAGCTAAATTTAGCACTCATCAACAAACTTACATTGATGCACCTGTGACACAATAAAAACCAGAGAAGTAAGCCTCCACCATCCCACACATCAAGAGTGAAATAAGAGATTTCATCTTGAAAGGCTAACCATTACCCTTTTCCATCTATTTTTGACTTGCTCCTTGTACACAGCTAAGCCTCTGTCAAAAAAAAAAGGAGTAGCTGAGTCTGCTAAGAGAACATTTTCACCAGATGCTTTTATTCTTTGACTAAAGAGTCAAATTTTTAAATTTATTTAATAAAGTGTACTTTTTCTTGCAGAAAATGAAGAATAAAGTCAGCACACACAGTGGGACATATCTGAACACACATCAGTAAGGAACATATGTTCTGCTTACATCTGAGTCTTTTTAATTCCTAGAATCAATTTCATGAAGCACAAGGAGCAGGAACATGGAAGCACAGACTACAGACAGTACAGACCCATCACAAGTATAACTACAAAATGATTTAAAAATAAATATAAAAAGTTACTCTTGCAGGTCTAGACAGTTCTCTCCTCATTTAACCAACAGAACTACAGACCTGCATTAGATCATTGGAAAACTATTGCTATTGTGAATGGCAAATATAAACCCCTAAGAATAAAAGAAATAAACATACTGGCACAAAAATATTCCAGTAAGATTTTCTGGGTCCTAAAGAAATTAGTTACATTTGTGTATCAAGGAGGAAATGATACAGCACGTGTTAAGACTAGAAGACTCAAACTGGAAGAAAAACTGCCATGCAAACATTATCAAAAAATCAGCAGAAACAATATACTATGCCATTTTCCTTACCCCCTGAGCTTTCACTGGAATTTGTTTGTGGCACAGTGACTTCAGAAGCCTGTGTGTTGGTCACAGATGCTGCTGTTACAGCTGGCGCAGGACTGCTTCTGCTAAAAAAAGAAAAATTATGAAATGCTGAACACATTAGTAAAGCTATGGTGCTACATGATGTGCCTTCCATCACATCATACGTGTGACCAGTTACTGTACCTGGTATTTTATCTACATTACAGAGCAGAACTTACTATGTCAGTAAAATGATAAAAGTGAGAATTGTCAATCTACTATCAAACTCAAGCAGTGGAAGCTATTTCAAATACTTAATTTAAATCACTTCAGCAATAGAAGGAAGAAGTTGCATTTTAAAAAATGCAAAAAATTAAGGCAGTACCCGCCCAAATAAGGTGCAGGGGAAAACACAGCAACTCTTTCCTGAAGGATGAAACAAAACATGTATAGGAGGACTGGAACAGAAAGTTCATTTTTAATTTGCATGCACCATTGTAACAATGATTTCAGTCTGGCCTTCCCAAGCAGAGACCTGAGGCTTCACATGACCAAAAAAATGTTCTTTTTCCCATTTTTAAAAAATTGGGAAGCAGTATGTGTTTAAAATCAACACAGGGAAGTATCCACTTCAAGTGTGATATCTTAGATATCGCAGGCCTGTTTAATAGTACAGTTACTGTTTACCATTGATCATTTTAACATTTACCAAGGAAGACTAACTAAATAAGCACTTGTTGAAAGAACTAAGTTAAATGAAGTTCAGTATTCCATCCTATACATATAATATTACATATAATACTGCAGAATTGTAGGAGATTTGATGATCAATTCTCTGTGTATCAAAGAGACGAACATGAGACTCTTGAAAGAACAGTAAATCTCATTTATTTAGGAAAATTGGAGTTTAGGTAGGAAAAGAGTATATACAGAAAGTTAGAATTAAGAAAAACATTAATATGCATACTTTGAAAATACGATGGAAAACTACGTTAAGTTTGATTTGCACAGGTATCATCAGTAATAGCAGTTGCACTACTGATATCCAAGACAGAAAGCCTAAACTTCTCTACCGTCTCACACTTGGATCCAAAACTCATATAACCCTTCCTCACTGTCACACCTCAATTTCCTGCTCACTCCTTCTCATAGCGTCCTACTGCAGCACTCAAGTCTTTAGATCTTCTAAGCATTTTTATCCAATTTTATAATTTCTTGAAGTTCAGTGCCATGCTCTCCCAATCCCCCAAATTTAGCCCTGCTCTAGGCTCTAGTGCTCCATCTGGAAATAAGAGTGCCTACAATCTCCAATTTGGAACAGTCACAACTTGGTAACTGTACCAGGCACGCAGTATTGTAATTCAGGAACTGACAGCAGTAACAAGACTGAAAGTCTTCATTACCCCTGAGAACTTCCGGAACTGTTCAATGGACTCGTCTTCATAGCACTAGTAGGCGAAGGCACAGACGTGCTGTTATCACTGTCCATAGACAAGTCTAGACTGCTGTCATTCAGAGCTGTCAACCTGATCCCTTCTGTTGAATGCTGCAATCCACAAGGTAAAGGGAAATTCCATTAGTCTAATTAATGGTTTAAAAAAATCAATGAACATTCAATTAATTTCAAAATGCAAACATAAACAGACAATTTTCACATCTTTTCACATGTAAATAATCCACTACCCTGTCACTACAAGCATTTACATTTTCATGTTCACAACTTTGGTACAGATTTGTCTGAACCAGTCGTGATCAAAACCATAAACTGTTACTGCATTTAGCGATTGTATTTACAGCTTTATTTCAAGTTTCTTTGACTTTTGTGGACTTATACTTTCATTAGCTTTAAAGTAACTGATGCACATCAAAATCACAAGCAATAAAAAGAATTTAGAGACTGATTTGAACTTAGTCTGTGAAGAAAAACTCTTCTCTGACACAGTACTACTTAAAGAGATGTATTACTTAATATTTACATTGTCCTGTGAAACAGATCTACACTTGGTATCAATAAAGACTTTCTACTCTTTAAAACAGCAGTTAATATAAAACAGCTATAGAAATAAAGTATGTTATTCAGATACACTAAAAACAGAATATGTGACAGTGGTTTAGCTACCCAAAAAGCCAAGCAAACCTGTAATGCTATACTGCTCTCAGATTAAACTAATACAAAGCAGCAAGGATTTTGAAATAACTGAACTGTTCAATTCAATGTTCCAACCCCTTCTTCCTGGCTCCACTGTATGTAAATAACATCCATCACAGCACTTTAATTAAAAACTATTGCTACCATTCTCATATATGGCCACACAGGGAAACTATATATTGAGGGAGAAAATAACCCCAGCCAGTCAATGGGCAACTTTCCGATGTCAAAACGGTCATTTAATCCTTTACTTTTAATATGATACCAAAAGATGCCCAACTGCAGGTTGAAGAATACTTTCCTTGAAATTATCCCTAATGATTCAATACCAGTTACAGCAACAGATTATTGTCTTAAGAGACAAAAAGGCAGCAACCACTTCAACATTCTACTATTTGTATTTGATGATTTGCAATTTCACATTTAGAATGGAGCCTGACAAAAATCTAATATAAGAGTAAAGAGCTGGAGACAGCAAGAGTCCCTTGGCTGGTTGTTCTATTGTACTGTTACAGATGCTTCCTTTAGATAATCTGCATCTTAAAATGCCAAGAGAGCTTTAAAACCTTATTAATTCCATTATATGAAACCTGTTTAGTTTAGGAAGGCAAACAAAATATAGTATTTCAGCCAGACATGAAGATACTATCCATGTTGTTGACGTTCTGGGAAATCCAGCATTATATTTAGTGCATCTAGTAATACTACTACAGTCAAATGAGATCACATAGCAGGCAAAATTAAAATTTCAAAATGTGACTTTAGTTCTCTGATTAGTAAATATAAAAAGCTGAGGAATCATTTCTCAATGGCATTTTTATTGCTCTCAAATATTAACCAAGTTTACCTTTTTCTTTTTCTGAAGCACGTGATTAGGTAACAGTTGGTGAAGTTGCTTACGTTTCACATGCCTTGCAGCAATCTTCATATCCATCTCAAACATCTTGCTGTTTATTGCTTGCCTATAAACTACACAATTAGAGTAACATTACAGCATATTGAAGCATTTTGCGAAGTCCACTTACTTGCCCAGGCAGAAACAAATTGCATTTCAGAGCACTCATTATCCTCAAGAACAAGCAAAACATTTCCTTGTTCTGGAGGAATAAAGTGAACTGCCTACTATGCCAGCACTAACAGTACAAACACAAACGTTACTTTGGAAACAGATGACCTGTTTTCCAAGAAAAGTATCTTGGAAGCACACTGTACTCTAAACTACATTGTTTACAAGTTTTATCAGTAAGAGCTCTGGAGCAAATTGTTCATTTCATATCAAAGGGACTAAAGATGGAAAAAGGATTTCTTTGTACAAATTACAGTATTTACATAACACTATTTTCTTCACAGGTGATTTTAATAACACAGCTTCTGCAACAAACAGGTTCTAATTCAGGAGTAGAATGCTTGTGTGTCAGCTAAAGTATTACAAATCACTCTGGCAACTCATATACCACTACATTTTTATATAAAAATTATTTATGTTTGGGGACCTTTCTGTTTTGTGGGGGGGGAGGGNTTCTCTACTATAAACAGCCATTTCTCTTCACCTCAGAACATCTCGTTCTGGTGAGTCAAAATGGTAAGTGCTAATACGAGAACTACACTGCAACCCAGGATCCTGGATTGAAGTAAAGCCAGGTAAAAATGAAAAACCTGTTCTTTCACACTGACTGTCTACACAATGTTGAACAAAGCTGTGGCAGTTGTATGAATAAAAAAATCGCTCTGTAGATCTTAAATACAAAAACTTAAGAGGTATCTCCCTTAGTCACTCTCTATTCAATAAACATTAAGGAATCTCACTGAATAGGCTATGAATTTGTAATTATAAAGGTGTTAAAAGACAGGCACACAAAGCGCTCAATGAATGCTGCATATTAAGGAGAGTACCACACTAATTCTTGGTACTGAAGCTCATAAAGCCTCTTTGTGAAAATTATATAGGTTACAGTTAAGGTAGGAAAACACTCAGTGAAACCAGACATGGCTAAAGCACTCCATGTTTCTGATACTATGTCTTATCAAAGTTTCCACAGGAAAATGTGGCCCACTCTTCACTTCTCTCTTCCTTCCCTTGCTCTCACTAAAAAGGAAGCTATTCCCTAATTTCATTCTTGAAAAGGCTTCATTTTGATAAAATCTTAGAGTCCATTCCAGAAGATAGGGCAAATAAGTCTTTAGAATGGATTAAAACCAGTGAAGACAGACCCACATCAATTTCAGAATACCAAAAGGCCTACCAACACAAAAAGAAATTTTTTACTAGATTGTTACTTCTGGAGTACTTCTGTTACTCCTCAAAAACTGAGCATCACAATCTACAATGATTTTGATGAAACACTACTCCATTTAAAACTGCATATATTTGGACAAACTTCAGGAATACAGTGCAAGGAAATCACATTCAAAATCAAGGAGCAAGTTCAGTCTTTTAATTTAAAAAATCTCCTGGCAAGTATACTATTGACATATCGGTTTATAAACAATAAGACCTGAAAAACTAATTTCTCGCTTGCTTCACTGCTTCAAACCAACAGCCAAAGTATTACGTCTTTTCTAAATTCTCAAAAATTAGGGTATCTATAGTTTCACCTTCATGACTTATAATCACAAGAAATATTGCACCTCTCAAGTAATAAAAATCCCTTTGACTGAGAAGGAGACATCCCACTGCAGCTATATATGACAATAAAGAACTTTGAAACCTTTTGCATGACTTATAAATATACCTATATATTTATTACATTCACATGTGTGAGGTCAAGGGAGGTCTAGGTGTCCAATTCCCTTGCTTCCTCAGACTTGCTGAGTCTTAGAAATCCAGACACCAGGGTTGCATTAGGTAACACTTGAACCTATTACTTTAACTCTTCAACACAGAATACTTGAGCCTCAACTGTCACTTGTTTAAAAGAAGACATTGTAAACTCATTAGATAAACTTGTCAAAGATACTGTTCCTTGCACTCTGGATAGTCACACTCTCCAGCTGTTACCAGTTCTTCGCTTACAAACTTATGTGTGTTCCAAGTTATTTTTGTGAGTCAAAAAGTAAACATCAAAAACTCAAAAATTTTTTTTTGCCCTGAGCGTTGGACGCGAAAGCAAAACTTACTGAATCAATTATCTACCATAAAATGCCAAGGTATAAAAGGCATTTTGTTAATACACTGTTAAATTTAGCTTTACCAAGTAACAAAAATATTTAAACTATACTCAAAATTTTTGAGGTTAGGCTTGCTAGTCTGCATATGCTAACTAATTTGTCTGTTTAATTAGGATTACAAAATAATGTACCATTTTTAGTGAGATCTGCAATATGTGCACCTAATTCTTATCACTCAATGAAAACAAACCAAAAACGGTTAGCATGAAGTTTCTAGAAGCATTAAAACGCAATAAAAATGTTTCTTTAAATAACACTCCTAACTCTTTAGCTGAATTCTTCTACTCTATGCCTACATAAAATTCTACTACAATTACGAACATTATGAATAAAGACATTTTGAACAAAGACAGTAACTTCAACAAGGTTATTAATACCAGAACATCTAGAAAACAAAACTCACCTGTGTCTGTAAAAGACTGAATGTCGTAGGTAAGATCAACACTCAAATTTTCAGAATTTTCAGTTTTCTTGAACACCAACCCAATCACCCACATCGTACGGTATTCTTCCCTGGAAAATTTTATACAAAACTCATGTAATACTGACAGAATTAAGTCATTTAATTACTCATCTGCTTCAAGAGACAACATGTACATGTTAGCTCCACTAGAAATGGGAAGCTAGACATAAAACCACAAAAACCAAAGCTGATTTAATAACATTCCCTTTTCATTCACAATATAAAAAGTCATGAAACACTGACATTTATCTCCAGCAAATGAACTAATTACTTCATTCAACTGTGCTCCCCCATATAGATTTGCTCATATAGCTACAACTAGCTACTGCAACTATAGAATCTATTAGAATCTATTCCTCAACTAAGCAACTTTCATTTTGCCACCTGAACATGTCTTCAATGCTCAAATTTCTGAGCTGTAACTGACCACATATTGCAGTTTTCAGTTAAAAGCCTCTCTTGGGGGGGTCCCCTGGGAAGGTTAACAAACATACTTTGTATACATCTTGGGAAGATGACCTCTCCTAGAAGTGTTGCCCACATCAAGTCCTCTGAAATAAGCACTAATCAGAGCCTGTGATTTTACAGGCAGTTGTAGCCTTATTTACCCATTAAAATGGTGCCGAGGAGGTACTGCCTGTTTTTGTCGAATTTCATTTGGAACTTTGATTTAATTTATGTACATTAAAAAAACCCAAAAAAACTGCAGCACCATTCTGTCACTTGAAGAAATTCATGTGTGGAAAAAGCTGTGTGCAAGGCAAAGAAGGCTTTTCACATATCCCAGTGAACACAAATTTCTCCCCTATTCTCACACTTCACATAAAAATATGATTCCTTATAAATTAACTTCACCACCATCTAGAAACAAAGTCTTAAAGAGTTTTAACCTTCACACATCTGCAATCATTGCTTTGAGTGGGAAAGGGTGGCAGAGAGGGCAAGGAGTCAAAAAATATTTAAAATCTTGAGGAATCTGAATATTCTCTCTGCTGTTTCTACAACCTGACAAATTCTTTCATCAGTCATGATTTCAATGATGTGCATCTCAACTGCTAAATTTTGTAACATTAAATATACTTAGTTACTAACAGTTTGGCTCTTAAGTTGCCTAATGTTCTATCCAATTTCAGTGCTGCCTCATAATTAAAACAGCAGCAGCTAAATAGCAGTAACTTATATAGACTATTGCAAGAAATTATGCAATATAATTATAAGCAAAAGTACATTTTTCCTTATTTTCTCTGGTTTAGAAACATTCTTATATAAAGAGTATCTAATTCCACGAACAGTACTTGAAGAGAGCTTAAAACTGTTTGCCTTTAGACTCTGTCATTAAAACTTAATCCTTTTAGGGTTCTATAAAAACATTAGTTTATTTATTAATGAATTTGTATTTTAGTTCAGCTAGCTCCTCCCTATTACATGAAAAAAAGGGTTTGCTTACTTGTCAGGATTCTCCTTGGGTGCTGGAAATGACTGTGGATTCACATGAGCCAGTGTAATGAATTCATTCTTCTCCAGGTTTCCAACTAGAATACGGATTTTTGATTCCACCAAGCCCACCCTGTATAAATGTCATTTATTAGCAAGATCTTGTTAATAAGAAATAATAGAAGTAACTAACATCATGCATCAGGATAAAATCCTCAGCATTCTCATTATATTTGAGACTACTAATGAAGTAGTGCACATGTCAGATTAATTCAGATCAATAAACCCAGTGAAGGTGCTACAAAAACTGACGCAAGGGAAGCTTAGGAATGCCCTGCAGCTCTCTCTATGGCCTGGTTTAACAAATGGAATTAAACAGCAAGACATTATGCATCAAGTAAAGGGTGGTCAGCAAGAAACTACTACGTATTTATTCAATATTCTTTTGGCTTCAGATGAATTTTAGAGCTGATGAAATTCCCAATACCTGCCAGTCTTAAAATTTCACTAACAAAAGAGTGCAGAAACATGAGCAAGGGGAATTTTTGTTTTGAGAAACAGCATTTCAAGTGATTGAAAACATATCTCCTCACACTGCTTATTAAAAAAAGTACACAAGGATTTGTAATGTAAATCTGACAGTGCTGTTAAGCAAAAATTCAAGCTTTCACTCCCCAGTTTTTCATTTTTACCTTTTTTTTTCAGAACTCTACAATCTACCAATTTAATTTTGAAACACTGAAGCTCCACTTTATTTCACTAAGACAACACTTGATTCACAAGATATTCCCTTGTGTCCAAAGCTGATGGGAGGGAGGAGGTGGTGTTTCTTTTTGCTGTTTGGTGGGCATTTTTTGTTTGTTTTTAAGTAGCAAGCATTATACTCACCATTCTAGTCGCTGTTTTTCTGTCGGTGCACTTGCTAGAAGTACAATATAATGCCTTTGGAGATAAAGACAATATGCTATTCTATATATATTTCTAAAACTAGACATTCACACCTTAATATTAATATTTTTTGGTAAATTCTACATTGCAAAATATAGATTATTATCCTATGTATATACTCTGCATTAAATTAAGCATTGTTAAGTAGAAAAAGGGGCTACATCCTAAGTGTGCAACTAACAGACTTCTCAAAACATTTCAGATTTAAGGCCATTTGCAACTACACTGTAATACCAGTAACCTTAATAAAAGGTTAGGAATGTAGCACTGGTTGAAAAACAGTACAGATATTTCAATACCTGATGACATCAGGGATTTAACTGACTAGGAGTCAAGAAAAAACAGTTGTTCACAAATCAGTTGTCTTAGTTTCAACATTATTTCTGAAGAGTTAGAAGAGTGGTTAGCACATATGCGTTTGTTCAAGGTCAAAAATAACCCCATGAAATGTGGTTTAAAAAAATTTATATCTACATTTTAGAATTGTCTGAAGACACTTATCTGAAACTTCATAAGGAAGGTTTCCTCTGATGATAATTCTTAAGCTCTCAATTATATTCCAGGATAATCAGTGTATACCCACTGTAAGTAGATTTCAAGAAACAGTATACAAAGCAAGAATGGTATTTTAAATAAAGAAGCCCAAGGACAGTGGAATGGAAGATTACTTCTAACTTGAATTCACCATGAGAGAGATGAGGAAACTTTACATCCCCTACACACAGGTTTTTCGGAAGATTAGCTGTGAAGTCTGTAACATCCTAAGTCATCCCATGCAGCACTGCTGTACTGATACAGCATGTTTAGTTACCTTCAGAGTAGGATTTAAAGAACAGTAGTAACATGAGGGACTAGAACATAGTACACACACTTCATAGAAAGGAGAGCAAGGTCAATGATGGTCAAAAACTATGGTGCGGAGTCTGATGATATTATAGGCCTTCAAATCACAACAGCAAATCCAAATCAACAGATCAAATCAGCAGCCACATGTTTCTGTATTTATCTTTAAGTGGCAAGAGACAAAATCCTGCTAAAAACTACAATTCTCTGGATTCAGTCAGAGAATGTCAATGAAAAAAGAGAAATGGAAAAGAGGCATTTGGAGAAACTTCTGCCCTGCTCTGAATGATATGAAGACAAAATGTCCTATTCATTCTCTGCATTTTGTCAGCATTAGCTGCTTCATATAAAAATACTATAGAAAAAGAGAGTAAAGGTCCTTTACTCAAATTCTGTGTGAGAAGTTACTAGTTTGTAATACTGATTTATTCTAAGAAGCACTAGACCCTCCATAAGATTCCTACATTACACATACAACATTTGCAGAATCTTTAACTCTGTAGGAAAGACATTTAAGCTTGTAGTTGATTTTAACCATATATGAACTGGAACTGACAAATCTCAAATCTGAAGTATTTGAAGAAATCAATTTTCAAGTGATTTACTAAAAGCAGCTCTTTGAAAAAAAACTTCTAAAAAACCATTTTAAAAAGAATTACTAATTTGGCTATGTCTGCAAGTCTCAACTAGCTAGTAAGAACCTAGGAAAAATCTCCAAGTCTTATTGATGAAAAAATAGTGCTAGCTGAAAAACTGAAAGATGTATTCTCCCCCAACTGTTAGTGCTGAGAGGGAATTATTCACTAGACATTTCCTACTGCCATTTTCAGTAAAAACTGAACAGCACAAGCTGTTAAAAATTAAGATATACCTAGTTTTAAGAGTCCAAAGTGTCTCTGCTAAATTTTGCAAAGACAAGATTCATTATCAGTTCCTCACTTGTACTTTTATCACAAAGTATATGTCTAATTGGGAAGCACCTATCACTTTATCATAAAGAAAAAAAGGTCTTAGGTTAAGCTTCTACCTCTCAGTGGTGACTTTTGGATGCCAGGTATTATTTTGAAGCACATGGGTTTGGGGCTTTTGTTTGCTTGGGGTCTTGGGGTGTGGGTTTTTATCTTGTTTTTTTAGAAACTGATGGTGTTTCTGTCTCCCTTTCAGCATTGTTTTCATAAAAGTAATCTAATGTATTAAGATGAGTATTTATGAAATAAAACAAATAAATGAATAAATAAAAAGCAACCAAATTACTTAAGATTCATACTGCTTTCTGAAAAACAACAAAACCAAACTGAGAACAGCTGAACATGTTCATTTCAATTTTTATTATCTGTCCATGAATTACACTTCATAAAGTACTTTTAAGTCCTATAAAGCCAAGTGTTCACCTTTTTAAAAGGTACAGTTATATTCTACTTATTTAGCACAATATCTCTCTTTATTACAGAGAAAGAACATGCTAGAGCTCATTAAATGAGCGCTGTTTCTCTTAAAACCACATTGCCTTCTTGGTCTTGAGCTATAATGATTTAACTCTCATATAACACTCATGTTATATCCACTTGCAATTATTCTTGTCACTTCCCTGTAAAACAACATATCTAGCAAGTATATGCTCTTCGTTCTTTTTACCTCCCATTTGAAAAATTTAAATCTACATGAAGAGCAGATAATATATGTTCTAACTTCCTAACTCCAAGTAATTGCTGACATTTAAAAAACAAGAATAAATAAATAACTAAAAGCAGATTTCCTCATTTTCCCAATTTCTAATCTGTTTCTACCATGCAGGTATGTGGTAGGCCTCCAGATTTCCTTAGTCACAAACCACTGAAGTTTATTTTAAACACAGGAAGTCAATAGTATTTTGAATAGATATGTAGCAACTAATTGCCATTGAAAGTGATACAGATTACTGAAGCTATGCTTTCAGAGATTAAAAGAAATGTTTGTCTCAGAGAAAGGATCAGATGTTCTCTTATCTGGCAGAGCACTCACTACATGCTGCTATGAATTTCAGCAGAACACGCCAAGGCATCTACAATTTAAACAGAGGAGTGTGAAGAAGGGAAAAAAATTCCAAAAACATCTAGCTTTCAGATGGAGGTCTGACCAAGCGAGTCACATTTGCTGCATACAGATGACTGCATATAATGATTTGTTTTGTAGAAATTACTATCCAAAGCTTTGAGATTAACCTACTAAAGGAAAACAGAGAAAATCTTTGGCATTTTAAAATAAAGCAGGCTCCATAATACCATTCCACAGTTAAAAAAAATAAAATTAGAGCAAAGACATTTTGTGCAAAACAGAAAACCTGGATATATAATGTTGAGCAAGAGAAGCTTTTATTGCTAAAACTGGTAAAATGGCTAAAGCTGGTACACAAAAAAAACATGTTAAAATGGAGATTATTTTAAATGACATTAAATGCTTCCATTTTTTCCTAGTTTTGAAAGAAACAAAGAAAATGTACTAGGGAACTTACTAGCAAACTCTTGAGCAGAAACTGATTTGTCTGCAGCCCATTTTTTACTTCAAAAATAACTTTACACTGCTCTTTTGTATGCTTTTAAACTTAAACTCCAAAGACCAACATAAAAGCCATCCAAATGTTTTAAAGTTTTTATCATGCAAAAGGTATAGAAACAAAACACAGACACATTATGAAGGTCATCAGTCTCTTTTAATGGGGGAACTGTATATTTCAATCTTGTTTAGATTAGTACAAAACCAACCAACCACCCAACACAAACAAGTGTAAAATATATTTTATCTTGATTCAAGAAAAATGGGTCTCCAATTTCAACTGAGGGCAAAGAAGATGTAGTCCATATTTTAATAATCCATATTTATTGTAAAAATACAACTTTCAGCAAGTCCGTATACATTTAACAAGCTTCTGCCCCACAAGCATTTTACTAGAAACTCTAAAAATGTGAAGTGTGAATTTCAGTATTTCCCTTAGAGACATTACAAAATTAGATAAGCTAAGTGTGGAAAGAATTAATAAAGATCCAAAAGCCTTAAGCTTTAATGAAAAAAAAAAATCTAGTAATAACTAGTACATGTGGTAGTTAGTCAACACAATTGCAAAAAAACCTTTTATTATCAGTGAACTGTTGACTATATTGACAGAAGGAAACACAGTCTCAAGTACTTATTCATCTTAAATACTGACCTTTAGAATAAGTTTTTTTGACATTTTTTCCTGGGAGGCAAGACCCATTTTTAGAATGTTTACTGACAGCACTAAAGAACATTTCTGTTAGTCAAATCAGCTGATACATCTTCAATTTTATTGGTAGCATACCAATTGTATAGTTAACTGGTGACACCCTACATAACTGGTCAGGAACTAACAGGTTTCTGAAATACATGCTTAAGACACAAGAAAGTACCTGAGGAAATTATTCATTTTCTGAGAGAAAGGACAGTATCACATTCACTCTTCTACTGTATAAAAAAATCCTAACAAAACACATTTTGGACATCTAATGTATGTGTATTTAAGATCCTGTGCTACAGAGCATTATTAGGTATTTCAACTGATAAACTTTAAAATATTCTGCCATGCCATAAAATACATACTTGTACTTCTGAAAGAAGTTTGGAGCTTCAAAAAGTTTGGACCACTCTGCCTTACTCAGCAAAATTTCATCTGTGATAGCAAGACCTAAATTATAAAAAAAAAAAAAAAAAAAAAAAAAAATTTAACTTTTTTTTTTTTTTTTATACTATTTA
>VXBX01008688.1:237038-258837 GCA_013400415.1 Scytalopus superciliaris
AGTTTAGTACCCAGAGTAAAGACAGTTTATTAGCTTAGCAAAGGCTTCTACAAGTTATTTCCTCCTTTCAAATTCATGGCAATTTATCAACAAGCTTTATAGTCCAGTCAGACTTTAAGTGGTCGTTAGTTATACAAATAATATAATTACAGAAATCTCAATAAAGTCTGCATAGAAATATATGTTAATCCATCAGACTGATGATTGTTCTGCAGTGTAACATAGCACGATTTAACCTTTTCCATATTGCACAGTAACTACTCCGTTCAAAGACCACAGAGATCTTTTTCCGTCTATTATTTGAATTACCCATTGTGCAAGGCATTGCACAAGGCAAAGAAACAGTGAGACAATAATGTACTGCTCTGTCAGAGAGCTACTGGTCATTGCTCCCTGCATCAAATCTACTTCTTGCTTTGACAACATCTTATCTGCTAAAATTATTCAAGTATGTCACTTGGATAAATCCAGACGACTCATCTTCAACCTAGTATATTTTCTTATATTAGGCCTAGAAACAGCCATCAACTGGAACTATTACGCTCATCTTCTATGTGGCATGACACAATCTAAAGCCACTAAAATAAAGTTATTGAATGATTAGTTGTGATTTTCACAGCACAAGGCATTCTATTAAATTACCCTCAGCTTCTAAGAGTGAAGGAGACCCCGCAGAAGTGTCCACTAAATTTGCAACTTTAAGCATTTTTAAGCGTAACGGTCAAGTTCTACCTCTCTCAACAGCCTCATGTCATTAAGTTACTTAACAGTCACCCACCTTCCCCCCCTCGCAAAGCATACCCACAACGAAACTACTTTAAATCTGTCTGAAAACATTTACATAGAGAGCATAAGAGAATACTTACCTTGTTTAAATTCCTCAACCATGACCATCCGTGTGGAAACGGACACATTGTACGTAGAGTTCTGCTGTGGGTATGCTGGTGTAATTATAGGCATAAGATGGTACCTATCACTGGGGTTTACCTACATATAACAACAGCCAATCAGTTTTCTTCAAGCATACACATCAGTTAACAAATTTGGATTTCTCCCTTTACTACAACCAAGTCTTAAGTCCTAAGAGACCTTACTTTGCAGACCAAGAGTTCAGAGAAAGTTCAGAAAACAGGGATAATGCTTTCACAAAGGACATGATTCTGAACCACAGTGATGTGGGAGGGCTGTAACGTGTCAGCACATCAAAATCAAGTTGCAGGCATTTCTGAGTTCAGAAATACCAACTGAACAGAACAATTTCCCTCTTTAATAGAAATCAGCTTGTGATCACATGAAACCAAGGATACCTCATCACCATATGAGCACCTTCTGCAGAATGACTGTGTTCAGACTTTGCAAAAGATACTTCATACTTTATTTCTGTGACACTACTGAAAATTAAGAGCCAGTTTAAGAAAAGAGGCTCTAGGCAACCTGACAGAAGCATCACTTGCATTAACATCTTTTATTAAATAGCACACAGGGTAACAAAAAAGAAGGGACACAACATACACACAAAAAATACATTAAAAATATCATTAGGGTAGCAATTTTCTAGAAGATAAATAAAAGATAAACCCGTTATTAACTTAGCCCACTTTGATTAGCTACTATAACACAGTTCCTGTCACACACTGACCTCAAACCCCCTATCTCAGGAACAACAGACTCAATAACACATTTTCAACTCACGTATTTAAACATGAACTTTTGTCAACCAGAAAAAGCAGATTTGAAGTACAGAAGGGCATACAACTCAACCTCTGATGCTTACACTAGTCATCAAAAAAAAGATTAGTTGAATATCAACTATTCTGATTGACAAAACAGCATAGAACATACTTATGCTATGCCCTCCTGAAACCTCAGAATGTGAGCTGTGCATCTGCTGCAAGCTGTTTTACTGACTGCCTCAAGGACATTAATGTCCAATGTCCTTAGTCTAAGTGCTAAAGTGCTATAAATATACAAAGCAACTAGAAGACTTCAAGTTATGATCTTCCTTGGTTCAAGATGAAAAGATAAATTGCTACAACTATATGGAACCAAACCTATCCAGCCATGACTGTTGCACTAAAATTCAAGATACTTGCAAAAGTAACAGGTTTAAAGCCACCTATAAACCCTTTTAAGATTACTGATTTTTCAAAAATGCATTGATTTAAGGCATATATCTAATTATGCTTAATTTTTTATTAAGATCACTTATTGCAAAAGTTTGGAGTAAAAAGTACATTGTTCAGCAAGTGTGCTTCAAGTGGTATTGAAGAAAATTAGTGTAACTTTGTTTCATATTCAGGAGAACTAGAAGATATAAGACCACAACAATAAGTTTAATAAACCCAAAATGAAGTTCACCTAGGATTTTTTAAGCAACCAAATTTATTGTACAGTGTGACTTAGAGGGGAAAAAATAACACACTAACCCTTGGGTCCCATACAGGCAAATTAAGATTGCATTCTTCTGGCTGTTTCAATAGCACTGGATTTGGCCATTCCCTGTTCAAAAAGATTGTAGCACTGAATAAGACTATTGGATACAACCATGTATGTTCAACAAACAATACTTTTGAATGTGATCCTTCTTAACTCTGTTCTCAACATAATGCACCATTTCCTCTAGACTGGGTTGGTCTATTTGGGGTTGTTTAAATAAGCTGTATTACTGAACCACAATACAGCTGCTATTACCTTCTCCAGGGCAGCAGAACAATTAATTTTCTGTAGTTTATAACGACTGGTTGAGGTAACTAAGCTAAACTTCTCTAAATTCTTCATAAAATATACGAAAGAGAAACTCCTCTGTCAAGACTGACATTGGGTCCATCTTCAAGCTAGCTGTTTCATGCACAAACTACAGAACAAACAGCCAGCACAATTACAGCATTATAGCATCATTACAAGTAGTATGTACGAAAAGAAAATTATAATCAAGACAGAAAGAAACCATGTTGAATGAAACACTAAAAATAACTGTTCTGTTCTTCAAGTCATCTTACCCCCTGAATAAAGTTATCTTCCTATAAAGAGCAGAAGTCACTTAATCTCTTGAAATTTGTACATTAATGCTCTTATGCTATGCATGTATAATATGGCCAGAAGTACAAGAAACACATTAAAAGAGATTACAACCAATTCCCCTCTATTAGCTTAAACTGGGAAAGTGTTACCTAACACTACATACCTCAAGGAAGCTATAAAGTCTATGAATTCAAGACAGTGAAAGTGTGAAAATTATCTTCACGTTAAGAAGACACTATGCTTGAAGTAAAGCGACACCTTGGTACGATGACTCTTAAAAATCTGTCAGTGCCTCATGAAGACTACAGGTATCCAGACACAGTCTTCCAAGGAAAACCATATTCATTTGTATCTGCAAAGTTCAGTTTGTCCCATTCATTCTAAATTTACTTAGAATGTTCCCATCAGAGTTATTCAACCCATCATTCTGAAGTAACTGGCTCAAAAGTATGAATCTGTATGTAATTCTGAAACACCTACCACTTCATACTGACAGGATTAAAAACTACATTTTTGCCACTGATCCTCCTAAATTGCATTTAAGCTACATGCCTAAATCAGATACTGGCATACCTCCTTTACCCATTATCCCAGTATCTGAATGTTAAAAGATTTTAAATTTTGGGGTGTCTGCTATTACTTTGCAATATATTAAATATTTTACCTGAAGATTAATGTTGAGTTACAACAAATACTTGAGAAAATTTTAATTAAGAACTCAGTGGTTTTGGTTTGGATATTTTAAGGACAAGACATGTAGGATGACTTACTGAAAATCTCAAGCAAACAACTTCCTGGTGGCAAGAACAATGCCTTCTAACTACTGTCTTAATCTGGCAATAGCTGAAAATAGTACCATAAAAACAGGACTAAAATTTAGTGTCTACAAACAATTTTATTTTAGTTTAATCTAAATTAAAAGCAAAAAAAAAACCAAACCAAAACAAAACAACAAAAAAAACATACCATTTAGAAAATACCAAGAAAAATTTATGTACAAGAGTTGATGCTATTGCATTTGGATAAAGCTGGCAAGTTCTTGCTACTAGCATAGCCCAGGAAACACCGCCAAGGAAACCTAGTATATTGGAATAGATGTTGTGGCCTGCAGATTGAGAAGAGACAAAAAAAGATGTATCAGTAACCAATAAGCGGTAATGAAAACTTCACACATTTTGTAATAAAACTGCTTACGTTTTGCCCACAGTTTGATAGCTCTCAGTGTTAACCTGAAGTTGTCAATGTTTGGTACTAGATGCAGAATTTCATCGGTTACCCGGCAACCTGCAAAAAGAAAAAAATTCATTATGCCTGCTGCCTCCAAAGTTTTTTTTTGTTCATTTGTGGGGGTTTTTTTGTTTTGTTTTTTCTTTGTTTGTTTGTTTTGTTTGTTTTGGGTTTTTTGCAAAGTCTTTTTTTTCCTCCCTGACCTTCAAAAAGCTATCAAACTTTTTAGATCAGCATGCTGGACATTCAATTCTTATTCTGATCCCTTTTGTTTTGAATTAGAAAGCTTAACATATTTTCATTTGACTTTATTTTTACAGCAGCACTCAGGTAGACAATTCATGTGTGCATAACTACAATTTCAGACTGGTACTTAATTTTCTGTTATTAATGAACTGCAGAAGCTGTTGAAGAAAGAAACAAGTTCTACTGCTATGTGGATACATGCAGTTTATCACAGAATGTGCAGGCAAATTAAAAAAAGTGTGAGACTTCATGAACCTACAGAAAACTTGCTTGTCATAGGTCAAAGCTTTGAATTTGTAAGAACAGGCAAAGAAGAACAGTTTTTAAACATATCACTTCTATCACTACTTTGATGGGATGTTTTCAGACTTAAGAATAACATTACAGATGGCAATATTAACTGCTGTTTGGGGTTTTTTTTTAATTAAGAATAAGCAGTTCTTCATTGTTACTAAGTAGTTGTAGAGAACTGTTTGCAAGAAAATAGTATTATCTAAGACTAGAGGTTTCTTTCGAAGTAAGAGGCAAGTAAGAATTCTAGAGACCTCACTGATGTGAATTTCACAAAACAGTATAAGTAGCTGTGATAATCTTGAATCATCAAGTTTTTAGTTTATAACAGAAATTAGTGATATCTCACATGCTCCTCTTCCCTATCAAGCTGCATCCAAGCTGAAACTCCGACTATCCTGTACATAAATAATAATTTTTCAAGCTACAGTACTGTAGAGAAGTTAAGGTTACAAGTTAGTGAGCTACTAAAGAGCTAGCTGATAAGCATTTTGGTATCTCCCATTTATCACTGCAGCAATTTCATGCATGTTTATGCACCTTAAAACACATAAAAATTAAAAACCAAACACACAAACTACAGAAATAGGTAGTGCTCCACACAAGAGTCTTGCAAGTTCCATTGACTTCTAGAACCATTTATTAATCAAATAAAAAAAATTATTATAAATAGCCCAGCCAACAAGAAACAACCCTTCTCTCCAAAGAGATATATAAACTGGCTACAACTTTATTTCTAAACATGAATTCACTTCATTTTCAGTCAAGTCCACTTGATAACTAGTGTTATCAAAGAACTTATGACACTTATTTAAAGATTAGACAAGAAGTTGATGCACAAAACCGATATACATACCATTAAGACTTCGTATGCATCTAATGTCTAAATTTTTAAGTAGACTGTCATCTCGTAGGTCTAAGTCTTCAGGAATAGTCTGCAGAGCTAATCTTGCAAACAAAATATCAATCTTAAAAAAACAAAAGAGACAAGGCATTAGAAAACTGTTCTTTCTTCTGCAGAATTAATTCTAGAACTCATTTTCATCAAGTTTACTAATAACAACAGTAGTCTTCCTAGTACAAAGAACCCCTTTAAATAATACCTACTAACATTCTGCAGAGACATTAAGAGAAACTTATAGATGCTTCACCTATCTTTTGGCTCCTTTTCCAAGAGGATAAAACACACATTGAGACTTAAATAGAACCAGCACAAACACAAAAACTGTGTTGACTGCTTTTATGTAAGTAAAAGTCATTTGCAGACAAGCATCACTTCTAAGTCCAGAATATAAAATTCTACCACATTAGAGCAAGCCATGAAAACATAATCCCAGTTTTAACTAAATATTCTCAAATATTCCAGAGAAGAATTTTAGAGAAGACTCAGGGGAGATCTCATTGCAGTCTACAACATCCTCATGAGGGGAAGAAGAGGGGCAAGTACTGATCTCTTTACTCTCATGACCAGTGACAGAACCTGAGGAAACAACATGAAGCTGAATCTTGGGACGTTTAGATAGGACATCAGGAAAAGGTTTTTCACCCCGAAGGCAGCTGGGCACTGGAACAGACTTCCTAAGGAAGTGGTCACAGTACCAAGCCTGACAGAGTTCAAGAAGAGTTTGGACAATATTCTCAGGCACATGGTGTGATTCTTGGGGTGTCCTGAGCAGGGTCAGGAGTTGGACTTGATGATCCCTATGGGTCCCTTCCAACTCAGCAGATTCTGTGATTCTAGGAAAATTATCACTGAATTACAGAAAAAGTAGGACACCTTTCCCATCTAGCCCTGTAAAGCACACATGTAACTAGTTGTCTCTATACAGGAGTAGTATCTATGAACAGTCTACATAACTGATTAGAGAAAACAAAGGTCTGAAAATTCAGCAAGCTGCTGAGCAAGTGTATGCATTTTGAAATTATGTCCAATTTTTCTGCTATTATTACTGCAACACTTTAACATAGCAGCTTTTCTAGACTTAGAACATGAAATACTATTCAGCATTGAGCTACAGTTTTACACTGTGCCACACACAAGAACACTGCACAAAGTGGAGAAGGCCATTTGCCTTTCCATCAATCAGTTGATGGCAATATGAAGTGCCTATCAGCAGCCTGTCTGGTAGGCAACAAAGGCACTTCATCAGATGAAGCTTTTAATCATAAACTGGTACCACTTGACCTACAAGACAATGAAATACCTAGCACTATTGCACCAAGAACAAAACTGTTTTAGTTACATTAAAATTATTTCAGATAAAATTAAGCTGAAGATACCTTAAAGACTCTTTGCAGGTGCTTAAAACTTTGCATCTATCTATTTTAAACTATGAAGCACTTCTCTGCAGAAAAGTAATTTCTAAAGTATTCAGTGCAATTTTTATTTCAAAGTACTTTATAGCTGGTCTTATCTGTACTACAAGTAGTTTCTACTTAAGTCAAAAGTACTACTTTTCAATGTAAAACAAGTTCAAAATTAACTTCAGCTTGAAGTTCTGCTCTGACATCTAGAAGGTCTAGCACCTCTAAAGTTTCAAAGCTCATTGACAATAAAAGGATTTTTGAAATAAATAGTCTGTCTTATGTAACTGGGGGACAAGGGGGAAGCAATCAGTATTCTACATGAAGAACAAAAGAAAAAAATAATCAAGAAGGTTGTTGCTTATTTTAAGCAAGAACATAAAATCAATATGTAAAAACTGGTATCGTAAAAAACTTCTGAAGTTTCACTAGAAGGATCACCACAAAACTAAAGTCCTTTTCCTCAGTTCTAACTCCTTTCACATTTTGCCTGGATTAGCAAAAGAAAAAATAAATTAAAATCTTTTTATACTGACAAAACTGGGCACAAATACAACCATCAGAAATTCTGGCCCAACAACACTTGTAGATACAAAGAGTGTGCTTACCATAAGGTAGCGTTCAAGACTAGAGAGCTCACGTGCACTGTCAGCAGCATGAGTTAAGTCTCAGTCATAAACCTAAGCCCATCAAAGATTACTATACTGGAATAAGATACTACTTCTTTTAGGGCAAATAGTCCTTTCCCCCCCACACACTTAGGCTTGTATTTTGAAGTTCATTTTTTAAGTAAGAGAGACAACACTGTCTTGAATGTAAATAATGGGGACAGGGGGGAAATAAAAAACCGAACTTACCAGAGGACAGTTTTGGCAAGTTTCAACATTGAGAATGAATAAATAAGCCATGTAAACAGAAAAAAGACTCGCCAGAAAAATGTTCTTAATATCCAACTGTATATGACAGTAATAAAATGGCTGATACAGATGCTAAATCACAGGCTAGCTTACTGCACAGTATCACATTTCTCTGTACATTACTTTCATTGGGAGAGTAACATCTCTCTGCCTGTCAACTGACACAAATGTCAGTGAAAGGACAAGTAAAGTTGGATTGATGAGGGCAAAGGGGGCACTGCATCTTCCCAATGTAACCACTGTCAGTACTCTAACTAAATGACCACTGTAACCGCAAAACAGAGATTTAACTCAGACTGGGAGAGAAGGAACTGTCCGATCTTGGGTACAATACTACTCTATGCCATTTGCCAGAAGATTAGCATGGGAATTCTTTCCCCACTGTAAAGTACTCTTCTTATATCCACTAGTTACTGGCTGATGCAATCCAACTACAAGTCTGCTGAACTGTATGAACAGTCCATATGTTTTTGCCTTGTCCCCAAGAGATGACAGGTTGACTATACAAGTTTGAGAACCATTAACAGAGCATCTTTTGAAAGCACCATTTCTGTTTTCTTAGACAAAAAAAGTCAAGTTAAGCAAGTTTGGTGCTCCACAACAGCAGATCAATTAGTCTTACAGGCACCAAAACCAGTGTTTTGGTCATGTGTTTACAGACACATGAAGACTTCACAACAAAGGGGATACCCAGCTTCTCTTCAGCAGTGCATTTCTGAGAACTAATTAAAGACCACAACTTCCTATAATGTAAGATACTAAAGCATATCTTTCATTCTTGGACAATTAATCATTAGTGGTCAAAAAATTATTGAGGCCACATTATGAATGTAATTTCTATTCAACGTTAAGTCCAAATAGCACCAATACTGGTACTCTACAGATCAGTATACTAATCAGTACAAGTGGGTAGCAGTGCCAAAAAAAGAACAGAGAGATATTTTGCATACAGCTCTCAGTCCATCAAGAAAAACTTCTTTTAGTCTTAAATCTCCATTTTAAATTACACAACTGAGGACTGTTGTCAAAGTCTTGGGTATGAACTTAAGAAAGTCACTTAAATAGCATTCATATTAATGAATAATAATGAATGACTTATAAAGATGTTAAAAACTTTCTTTTAACCATGATCTACCAAAATAAATTAAAATATGATCTTTACCTCTATTCCATCAAAACAAAGTTTAATAACTGGGACAAAAGCTTCTTCAACAGCCTAGGAGAAAAAAAATTGTATTTTAAGTATAGGGAACATTTACAAACAATAGCTACCAGGTTTAAACAATTATAATGAAATACTATTTATAGCGATTCTTTTCTGTTTTCAGGTTGATTTTTGTCAGCAACTTCTTTCTTTGCCTTTGAGGATTTAGGCATTAAGAACTAACCTACTGCATTCTGAGGCTGTCTAGATGGTAATTATAATCCAAACTTGTACCAACCAGCTCTGAAGATGTTACCTCAGAGTCCATCCCTCTTTCTGCCTACACAGAGGACATGATCAAGCATCTTTTACTCCTCACAGGTATCTCTGAGTATTCCAAGGCCAAGCTATGGGGATTCTTACTCCAAAAAGCCTCTTATTTCTGTTTTTACAGTCGGTATATTATGATAAATACAGAAACATCTGTGTAACTATGCAGTCTGCCTTGGATTAGCTCAGTCGGTTAGAGCACCATGCTAATAACACTGAGGTCATGTGTTTGATCCCCATCTGGGCCATTCACTAAAGAGTTGGACTTGATGATCCTTGGGGTCCCTTCCAACTCAGAATATTCTGTCATTCTGTTACTTCACCTAAACCAGTTAGATCTTTTCTAAACGTTGTCAATAATAAGTCTCTTTTACGAACAGTACCCATGACAAAACCCTAGGACTTCACATCTACTCTTCCATCAGCTATGAATATCAATTTCCTGAACTGAGCATCTGAACTAAAAGCAGATCTTCACTACACTGCTTTTGTAAAAGCAAAGAACACTGCCTACCTCTGAATAAGAAATATTATGAACTGCTGGAGTATAAACTATTCCAAGAGTGTTTCAGTTCTCAGCAAGAGGCGGAGACAACACTACTGTACATGCCTAACCTTAGTTAAGGTTGCCTTAACTGGTTGGCAGGACGGATCCTAAGCAAAATATCAAATTCACAAGTCTCTCAAGACTCATTCACTAGAGCAACCCCTAAGAAAGTCTATCTTTCCATCTAAAAATGTAAATGTACAAACTTTCTTAAAACTAGCTGGAATTCTTTAAAAGTGTTATGACTCCCAGCATCACTGCAGAGCTACACTGAACAGCATACATACCTTGCTGCTAAATCAGCTACATACCTGGAGTTAGAGTTTACAGCAAAGTTGAATGGAAATCTGAAAACCTGAATCCTCTCAATTATATCATGTGGATTTAAGGATTATCAAAAGCATTCAGATACTAAAGCATTCAAAACAGTTGTTTCACTGTATACAGTATTGCCACCAGATGTTTGCACTACCCTGGTAGTTACCAACTACAGGATGCATAGAGTGGAAGAACTTTGCAGATACAGTTGCAGTTATTTTATGAGGACAAACTAAAAGACTTGCCAGCAACTATCTTCATATAAAAAAACAAAACAAAAAAAAAAAAAAGACTTGCAGCACAGAAAATGTACTCTGAGCCAATACTGCAAAGATTACAGCTCCCATCAGTTGACTGACCTAGCAAGGCTTGTCATTTAAGTGTAACAGAAACAAAATACTGTGCATACTACTGTCTTCCACTACTACAAGGGAAACCTTCATTTTTACATGCTAAGAATCTTGCATAACCATCTAATAATGATACAGTAAAAAAATAACTTCCCTTTCCAAATGCACAGCTGACAGCCAATATAAAAAGTTCAGTTAATATCAACCACTATAACTGTTCATATAAGCATGAAATTTTAAGAAAGAAGCATAAAACCTTCATTCAAAACACACAAGTTTAGTCCTGATTCTTTTCAAGCTCATACATTTGCATCTGCCTGCTCCTAGAGAGTAATCAGAAATTTTGCCATAACAACACAAATGCTGGGAAATGGTCCTGCCATCCAGATTTTTAAGTGACTGTCTCTATTAAGTGGGACCAGAGGAAATTAGGAAGAATCTCTGTTTCCACTGTGGCAATAGGCTTCGCAGCAGGTTAAGTAAAAATTTGCTGCAAGCTTTAATACTATAGTTACTTATTTAATGCATCATCTTTCACTATTGATTTTTCCACATCCTCAGGTCAGCGAGCTGCATCAGGCATTTCACATACCCTCAGATCTTTCACTTCTTCTTGCTGTTTTAACTTTTCATAAAATGATGTGAAAAAATCACTTCTTTCAACGTGTCTTGGTGCAACACACAGGGCATCAATATCAGCACCTGAAATTGTTAATTAGCACAAGTAAATTACTCAACACTTCACATGCATGGAATGCAAGCAATAGACAATTTGGGTTTTTTTTACATTAAACAGCAATATTTAGTTTCTCATCATGTGGAATGGCTTTTCTTTGAAAATACTAAGTCAAACTAAATGAAAAAAGTTCATGGCCATTAAGCATACTGAACCCATACATACTCTCATTTCAATTGTAGAACATTTGTCGTTATTTTCAAAGAGCAAAACATGAGAATCTAAGTAAACAACTTCCTCTATTTTTAAATAATTTCCAATCTTTATGTCTGCTTCTCAAACCATAATAAAAACACAATACAGGAATATATTTATTTTAGTTACAGTGAAGATCATATGATTGACCAAAAAAATGAAGAAATCCAACACCACCTCAAAAGACAGCAAGATCAGTCATTAGCTCAGACACACGGATTTTTATCATAAAAGTAACATTTACCTTTTGTATGAACCCCTAATCTATAGGATCCAAATGTAAAAATTTTTCCTCCAACGTTTTCTATTACAGACTGTGGAAGATTCTAAATGGAGCAAATAAAATTTGTTATTTTACCTTCAAAAGTAATAACAACAGATATAATTTATTTCAAAATAAGAGGAAAAACATTCCACAAAATTTATGCTGCTTAACCACTGAAATCATTAACTCAGTATTTACAGAAAAGACTGAGGTATGTTTGCCAGCTGGGAACTACCTGCAGCATCTCAACTACATTACTGCCTCAAACCTGGTAATTGTTCCACCAATTCTACACTTCAGGTGCAACAGCTTTGTAATATTACAGGGATGAAACACATTCTGCTTCACTCAAGCATTTTAGACTGACTCAGAAATTGACGATGGATTCAAATTTAGAGCAAACCAAAAATACTATCACAGTATCAGTGTAAACACTGATTTATTAAGTTACTTGCAAAGACACCCATACTATATATAGTCTTTAAATAAATGAAATTTGGGGCTTGGGAGAGATATTTTATGTTCAAACTGTTCAGGTATACCTACTAAAGCTCCTAGATTTGTATCACCTATAAAAACCTGTTGAATCCACAGTACTGTGGGCAAAGAGAGTCAGCCTCTCATAGCAGCATACAATGCTACAATCTGAAACCCTACCTGAATGGTTAGACAGGAAATTAAATAAAATGAAAATTATATTTTGTAATGTATATTGGATTAACTTAGGTAGTTTCCATCTTACGCCAGTCATGATACTCTCACTAATTTGTTTTCAAGGCCAACCCTGCACATACTCTTGTTCAAAAGTGTACAGAATAATACAATCCCAAATATGCTCAAAGCAAAATAGTTTAAAAATGTAGGGTTTTACTCCTTAAAAAAAAGCCACTTTTTTGCAAGCCTATAATCACTCAAAAGAACTGGGGGGTAGGGGTTACTATTACCTGGCAAAAACACTACCAACATTATCAATCTACAAAAGTAACATTACAGAATTCACATTCAAGAAAAAGACCACAGATCATAAAGATGCAGGGAGTACATTTTAAAATCTAGCACTGTTTCACAAAACCAAACAATCTCAGCATATAATTAATACAGTACTACATTCATGAATTTTGAAAAAGTCAAGGTACATCTACAAGTTTCCTTTCTTTGACAAGGTTCATCTTTTAAGGGGCAATGCTGTCTGTAACAAAAGAAGCTACACAAAGATGGTATTTGTTTTGATGCCCAAATCTAAGGTTTGTCCCAGTTAGACTAGGAACATATCCAGGAATGATCTTCCTACAGTAGTCTTAGAATCACAGTATGAGCAATTCCATGTAAAATACATCCCCTACCTTGCTTTCACTGATTTCCCGTATCCATTCCTTTACCAAGTTATTTAATTTTCCCAAAATTAGAATCCTAGGGATAAAACAGCAGAATCACAGGTGATGAACTTAGACCAAACTAGTAATAATTTTTAAGACCTTGATCATCACTACACAATAAGTCAACTATAGTAACATTGCAGATATAATTACAGATCTTTTTATATATACACTGACACAGTCACCATTACAATATTCTCACTGTATTTCCCCCCTTAAAAATATTTGAATGATTTAAGCTCAAAAAAAAAAAAAAAAAAAAAAAAAAAAAACCCACAAGCATGAAAGGCATGCACACATTTTAGATATACGAACTCTACTCATTTTCAAAATAAAATCCTAATTCATATAACACATGCATCTAAAAGAACAAAAAGAAGAGTACTGAGAGTACAAAAAAAACTCCAGAAAGCTTAATAAGTATAAGGTCCACTATGACAAAACTGCAATGAAGGGGGAAAAATGCAAGCCAGCCTCTAAAATTAAAAGGTCATTTTAATTCGTTTCTGTGTTTTGAGGTATTCCTCTTAAG
Organism: Scytalopus superciliaris; assembly: GCA_013400415.1. NCBI lineage: Eukaryota > Metazoa > Chordata > Aves > Passeriformes > Rhinocryptidae > Scytalopus > Scytalopus superciliaris. Next base: position 250,838 of record VXBX01008688.1, read on the forward strand.
GTGTGAAAAACAGAGTTTACAATTCCACTAGGCTTGTAAGAAAGCATTTGAAAGAACACAAACACGCTTGGGGTTCAGTAGTCAATTACATGAACTTCAAGACAAGAAAAAAACCACTGTAAAAGTGTTTACTCACCTGCGTTGCAGCTCTTCTTCCTCTTCAAATACGCCATAAGGTTTTAGGGTTTCAATTAATTTCTGGGTAAGCATGCAGTCAGACTCCTTGGGGGCAGCTAAACTGATAGGTGAGGTAATGCCATAATGCTTCTGTAGTTGCTGTGTTTGTGATCCCTGGGTTGTAACAGGACTAATAAAGGCAATTAAATAAAGTTACTGACAGAAACAAAACAAAATTAATTTACTTTTTCTGATCAGAATAACCAACAAGAAATAGATACTAACGAAATAAAAAGTTAAGCCTAGTGTTAGCATTTATATCCCAAATCCATCTGTGTTAAATCTGTGCTATTAAGCACACCAACAGAATTACCTTTCTCCAACTCCTAATACTGATTGCAGGGTTACCGGTTGCTATGAGTCACTTTCTTTTACATCAGCTGACTTCACAGTCTCAAAACATTCACCTAAGTAAGGAGGCTGTAGTATATTTTGAGCCCACCAGCACTGTACATTGGTTTCAAGCTGACTTCTCTGCTGGCTTCCATAACTTGGTCGGTTAGACAAACCACATCAGCTCAACCTATGCTGGCAGTATTACATATAGCCTTGCTTCATGGGGAGCTGAGTAAAGGGCATTTTTTTAATTCACATTATGCATTAACATTTTTTTCCCTGATTTTTTTTTTTCATTCTACTAGGGCAAAAGCTTTATCATTAGTATGGGCTTCTTCAACTTTCATAAAGTCTAAAGCAAAGAGGAGCCTTAATGTCAAAAAGTTAACCTGACAGCATAAATGAAAAGTGCCACTATCATCAGACATAGCATTCCTCTGTATATTGCTGTAATAGCAGTCTTTCATGTTTATATGCATTATGTAATATTTCTATTATACAAAATTAGAAATATTTTTATCAGGCTAACTATATATTACATGTGGAAAAACAAAAGTACAACTTCACTTTTACTTTCACAATTTGTCACCATCATCTCCTCAGGATTTAATTCCTCATTTCCATAAAGACTAAGTATTAAAAAAGAAGACCTAAACTTACAATTTATGGGAATCAACAAAACATGATATAATTTGCCACAAGTTAAATCCATTCTAAACCAATTCTAAGTCCTATAATTTGTTCACCATCAAGAATTCAGTTGCGATGCAAGTTTCTCACAAAGTAAGTTCTAGCACATCAGCAGAAAAAAAACACATCAGGAAAAATATGCTAAAAAAATTGTACATGAAAAAATATATCAAACCCCAAGTAATCGTGGGGAGCAGGGCAACATATGGGAATATTATCTGATATTGCTTCTTGCAGCTATGAGCTTTTAATTACCTAATGAAAAATTTGGTAGCAACTAAACAAATCATATAGACCTTAGGACTTTAGGTATTAATGAAAACAGTATTTTAAAAAGCTGTGCAGATGAATTTTATAAAACAGTAATTCAAATTAAGGACAGAGGAAGCCACTAAAACATTTTTTTCTCTCAAAAAATTTTAAGAATGTCAACACAAATAGTAGCTTCAGCCACTTAGCAGCCTCTAAACAAAGCAGTCAGAAAAGAAAAGTCTCAATATATAAACATCTTTTGGATATCTTGAGTATTTTCACTTATACCATAAAGCAAGTAGTTAAATTTGAACTAGAATTTCTCCCCTTTCGCCAACAGCTAATAAGAAAAAAAAAATTTTCTTTTTAATTTAAGATTTTTCAGTTTACTTTTACAGGTTTTTAAAGCACTGATACAAACCAATCAGTATTTTAGCTTTGTGTAACAATTTACTAATGGTCTGACTACAGCTTTCACCCATTCATAGCAAGAAACTGTATCCAATCCAACAGATATTAGCCTTCATTAAAAAGGCTGGTAAAACACATCCTGGCAGTCACTGTTCCTAGATTTCAAAAAAGACTCAATGTCACTCAAAACCAGATTCTATGAAGCTGATTTCTCAAGTCCGCAATGCTGACAGTGACCTCTGTCTTCCAGCCTCTTGTAAGAGCCATAATTCACCAATTCAAGAACTAGTAACTTAAAAATAATACTTTGTTTTGCCTGTAAAATTACAGTACATAAAATCCAACCAAATGTCAGATCTCTTCCCTAATCTGGTTTTATACACAACCCTGGCAGGGCAATGTGCAGGTCTGCTTTCACAAAACACCACGCTGCCAGGACTTAAACCACTACAGGAGCACCAGAGCATGGTAACAGGGCACAGACAAGCTTTGGAACTGTTCCCTCAACAACAGCTTGAAACAACCAATTAAACCAATCACTAGATATATACATCTCTGGGAACTGTAACAAAAACAGCTACAATTCTTACATTCGCTCCTAGACACATCTACTTTTTCCTAAAACCATGAAGATCACACGCTCGAGTATCTTCCCCCTTGGTAAGACTTAAGGGCATTCTAGTTTTCACTTGTGACAAATCAGAGAACAGCTTAAAATACCAAATTTGTTCAAAGAGAAAGGTGAAAAGAAGTATCAGTGATGTTAAGGCCTTGTTGGGGGGTCAATACCTTGATGGTATGTCACATCTGGTAGTCACTGAAGTTAAGCATTAACAAAAATCAGAGTATTTAACAGCAACTGGAAGCCCCATTCCAGCTACTCAATCTTGACAACAGCAGAGGCAGACTTGGCAGACCTCGTTAAGTCTGACACAACTGAATGCACGTTTAGGTCTTGTTTCTTATTCTAAAAAATAAAAATCAAACAGCAACAGAAAATCCAAACAAACAAACAAAAAAAAAACAAAAAAAAAACAAACACACACCCTAATCTTTTCAAGATCGCAAAGACAATTAAGATACAGTTTGAGGGTTTTTGATTTGTTTCTACTCAACCACATATAAACATCCAGATCTTACTCTCACTCTGCAACAAATAGGAGTTGTCAATTGCACAAATACAAATGTAGAGTTAAATTTAACATGCTATTATTATAGCTCTGGTTTAACCTGGATTTGTGAAGACCATATACTGACAATTTAAACCATCTGCCAATTGGGCAGTAGGTACAGAGGATTAGTTCTGAAGTGTTATGATCCAGTATTTCATATTCAAATATTAATTTCTCTAGGAAACGTACATATACTTTTTCCCCCATATAAAATCAGACATAAAGCTCTAGTCTGTGCTATGCTGACAGCAGTACAGCTGAACAACTTTTTCTTCAGCATGCATTTTTAGTAGGCAATATCTTCTTATATTGTTATCAATAACTACCAAATTAGAAAGAGAAGACTTTGGCAATACTAAAGTGCTAAAACCCATCTTCATTAGAGTGCAAAAATGAAAGAAAAAACCCAAATAAACCTTGCAAGAGGCTTTACAGTTTCCAGAGGATACACCTTTAAACTCCTTTAAATGTGACTACACATTGTCCTAAGGCACAGCAGGGGGTTACAATGCATCTTCTAAAGATCAGGTTATAGCCCGAACACATCCAGGTAAACAGAACATAGAGCAAATGCGGGTAACACTGTCCTATGTCCAACTAAGAGTTGGAGACAAATTCCAAGTTCTGAAACATTGTTCTTTTACAACATGGGAACCTTTCTCCATCCTCAGAAAAAACAGCAATCCTGTCACAAACTCCTTTTTCAGGAATACTCCGTATTTAACCCAAACTCCGATCCCCACTTGAAAATCCCTGCCTTTCTAAGTTCTTGTTCCTCTTCACTCACAGTATACTACCTCAGTTCTAATGGTAGTATTTTTAAAGTGTTATTTGACTTAAGATTTTCCATTTCTTATCACATGCAAAATACAGTTGCAATCGGAACCACTCTATCTAAACATTATGCTCCTGAACTTTGGGATACAGACAATACAAACAACTGAAATCTTAAAAACGCATGGCATGATATTGAACGAATTATAACAGTTTAAATCTCACCAGTTTCAAACTTGTCCAGGTACCAAGACAAAACACACAACTTAAGGAATCTCAAGGACTATCCTCACTTCTTTATTTGGGATCACCGCAGTAAAATTTATTCCTTCTTATTTACTGACCTAAGACACCAAAGTCAGATTCTTTAAGTAATACTGGTTATCACACCATCTGGTTAATCAGCTGGAGCTAAATTCACAGAGCTCAAGCTGCACTGTGTCCAATTTCAGAAAAACTCTGATGAGGGGTTTTGTTTGCTACTTTTAAAGTTTCCCCCAACAATGACTGACTGGCAATTTCAGATGGAAATTTCTAGCTTAATGCTAACACCATCACTCGACACAGTTTCAAAAATTTATGCAGAAAATGTTAGCAATGCCTGTGCAAGTCAGTTACTGGAGAATATGTTTTAACTGGTTAAGGCAATTCGGCTGTCCCTCCTGAACAAAAGTTATAGTATCTAGCAGAAGAATCACTGGAACATTTAGGCCATAAATCACATTTTCAACTGTCACTAAGAGATGTTCAAGACACACAAACTGATCTGAACATGGCTATGGGAGCAACAACAGGCAACTGACCTACAGAAGAGATTCACCTATGGCAAAGGAAAATCATTCATACATATTCTGCTAACCTTAGACTCTCCTGAGCTCTCTGGCTCTTGTTTGCAGAGAACAGTGAAGGCATTATGTCTAAACACAAACCCATCCACCACAACATTCTTATTAACACCAGTTTCAAGAGAAGTTTCCCAACTTTAAAGAAAAGAAAATGCTACTGAACTGTACAGGCAGCACTTGAAACAACAATTATTTTTATTGCTACTCTGGAGACAAAAAACTCAAGAGGCAGCAATTTAAGAAATCAAAAGATAACAAGTATAAAACCAAGAACTAGGAATCACACAAAGTGTTTCACTGTAAGAGATTTATTTGTCTCAGCAGTGAAATCTGCTCAGCCCTAAATAACTGGGGTTCCAAGTTCTATGCAGTATCTCTAAATTAACAGGTATAAACTCAGTCTTTTCTTAGAGTGGTATTAGAAGACTGAAAGCTGTTGCAAAACCACACATCCTTACCATCTAGTTCCTCTGTAATGCATCAAACAAATTAATTTGCAGCACAGATTTTATACTAATTGCCTCTCAATTAAGAAAGCTATCACTTTATAAAAAGGCAACTATTCTTCTAAAGTTGGGCCTATACTTTGCAAAGTTAAAAATAATTTAATTCTTTTCCTAACAGCCTCTAAAAATCTGAGCTCTCTCTGTTCAGAAACACTATTTATCCACTCCCAATCAGTACAAGCCATTTTAAATACAGTGCTGCACTTCTGGCATGCAAGTTGACAGTCACTAATTCAAGGAAAACAACCACTTTGCATATATTTAAAGCAAAGTTCAGTGAAAGAAAAAACATGAAAAGTCTTACTTCAGAAGTGAGAATAAGCTTGACTGTCTATAATAAAGACTGGAAAAAAACAATTATCGATGACATTCCAAAACTCCAATACAGAAGTCAACAACACTACAAATACTTAAAATTTAGACTGTTTGTAGCACTCTTACATGTTCAGATATATGACTCAGTGCAGTTTTTCACTTCTGGTTACAAAAAACCCCAAAAAAGAACAGAAGTATTTTGCAATGATTTCAGCAGACACAGAAGTTGAACAGCTTACCAAGAAACAGATTCATGGTGCTTTTTCTCTGTTTGGAGGGTCAGAACGGCCCGGGTTACATAAAAAGACTACATCATGATTCACATAAATGTAGTTGCAGCTCCACCAAGTCAGTAGCCTTTCTGCATAAACCCCAGACCCAACCAAAACATATGAACAGCTTAGTGAGCTTCATTTTTCCCTAGAATCTTATATTTCAGATAATGCACAAGAACATTTTGTACCTCGCTGTTTACTAAAATGTATCTTTTTAACAGTGGAAGGAGTCATTTTGTTTCTAAACAGCTTTTTTTAACAACTGAAAGGTAAAGACTTTTTCTTATGCAGCTGCTATCTCTTCACAGGTGAGAACTGTAACAAAAAGTCACATAAGTTTCTAGGATAAATTTAGTATTTTTTAAAACATTAAAAGGCTTTTGCAAATGCCAGCTATCAGCATCAGCAGAACCCGAGTTTGCTCTCTTACTACTGATGTACCAGGTACATAAAGAATTTGCTTTTTTGGTTTTATAGTTTTGTACCCTACTGTTAACAGGCAGAAATGCACGCACAGTGTCAACACTGCTGTACACCTCTGGGAAACTGTGAACTTTCAAGTCAAGAATAAGCATAATAATCTGGTTGGATGGGAGATCAGTTCTGTCTAGGCCTGTCAATTGCAAACACCACCCTTGAAAACCAAGTTTAAAGGATGTATTGAAAGGTTAAGACAGTAAAAAACACAAACAAAAAAGGCAGGGTGAAGGGGGGACATTTTGTCATCTTGAAAGTAGGGCACTAACACAAGGTTGTTCCATTTTCACTCAAAATGATTATCATCCAAAAGCATGAAAGCATCAACTGGAAAGCCCTATACAGAAAAGGAACTTCCTAAGCTGTGTTTTTTCCCTCCTCCAAATTTAAGTGGTATCACTTCATAAACTAAAGCATTAACATTACTAGCCTTTCAACTTAGTGGCATTAACATGTTTACTGTGAAGTCCTGACTGAATGATAGCAAGTCAATAATTTCAAATATACAAATGACTGAACAAATGCATAAACTGAAAAGCTTCGCTTTTGCTAACTACAATAAACCTCCTGTACTAGTTATGCCAAGTCATGCTTGTACTGAAAATAATAATATATTACTGCAAATATAACTATGTAATATTATTTAAGAGTTTCTAGTTAAGGAATCATAAATACCTACGTGAAAAAAATTATCAAGTCATTCCAAACTTTTCAAAGTTAAAGATTGCTATTATTACAGCTCATACAAGTAGCCTAAGCTTTTAAATGTTGTCACTAAGCTTTTGGAATGTATGTAGTCACAACAAAATAAACTCGAAATGAAAACAAGCAGAATAAACACCCTCCCATTTTCCTGAGGCTGAAACAACTTCAGCTTCAAAGCTGATTTCCAGTAACTTTTCACTGCCATAATGAACACGTGCAAAACTTACAAATATAAGGCCATTGCAGCTTCATTATACAAGCATTAGAACCTACCTGGCATTATCATTTTCCTTCCTGCATTCACTCACCGTCTTTTCCCTACCATAAACTCTTTCTGGTAAGTTTCTATTGTGTTATCTACCCCATTACTAACTCTGCAGTATTTTAGACTGAGTTAACCAACCACAACAGGTAAGCATGGCTATCCTTCACTTAAAATTTACATATTTAAAACACCAGCTTATAAACCCAAATAATAACAGTGAAAAAAACAGTGAATAATCCCTTTTTTCCCCCTATTTCTCCTTCAGTAAAAAACAAACCAACCAAAGGAACAACCGAACTTAGCATATAAACAATGTCTTATTCTTAAAAGTCACTTGACCACCTACACATCACTGGTTCCCTCGATTTGTATAGGGTAATAAAATACTAGGATTATGAACTACAGAACTGGGCAGTTGAAAGTTTTGTCGTCTCAAGCAGGAGTCGTCAAAAGGTCAGCGAAGCGGAAAAGAAAAAGAAAAAAAAAAAAGAAAAAGGAAGAGAAGGGAAAAAAATGCAGGGGGCGAGGTGATAGAAATAGGTGAATAACCTGGGATGAATCACATCACACTCGGTTATTATTCCCGACTGCCAGCAGGGTCACGGCACGGCAGGCCCAAAGCACAGGCCCTCGGGTTCCCGGCAGGGATGGGGGACGCACACGGCCCCGCCGGGAGCGCGGGGTGCCAAGGGCGGCGGGCTGGGCTCGGGCCGCCCCCAGGACGGGGAGAAACCGCCCCCGGGACGGGGAGGGTTTGCCGGGGCGCTCCCCTGGGCCGAACACGCGGTATGGCCCCTCGG
>VXBX01008688.1:258970-278432 GCA_013400415.1 Scytalopus superciliaris
CGGGCCCGGCGCCGCCGCCGCTTCACTCGCCTCTGCCCCTCCGGCCTTCTAACATGGCGCCCGGGCGCTACCACAGCAACGGCCCGGCCCGGGGGGGGCCTGACGCAGCGCCGCGGACACCCCCGCACGGTGCGCACGCTCTCCCGGCCGCGCGTGCGCAGGCGAGCGGTGCGCCGCGGGGAACGCTGGGGGATGTAGTTCCCGGCGGCACCGGCGGGGGGTTGAAAACAAAGCGCCAACGGCCGCGGGGCGGGGCATGCGCGGCAGGGCCCGGGCGGGACGGGCAGGGATAGGCTGCCCTCGCTCTGCCCGACCGCATCGCGCTCGCTTTGGCGTTTGTGCCCCGCATCAATCTCCAATAGCTGTTTCTGAACCCTCTGCCTGTAGCAGTCCGCATAACCTTTCAGAAAATTAAGGGGGGGAAAAAAAAAGCCACACTCTATAGATTAGCTCAAAACTTTATTCTTGGAGAAGTAAACGCACTACAGTAACTACAGAAAGCTTCCTCGTTTACTTTATTCTTTCAGTTTCTGAAACAGTACTTTCAAACTAAGAGAGAGTCTCCAAAACTACCGATTATTTCATCTCCAACTGCCTCACAGGACAAAGGGTAACCTGGGCTGGCAGTACAGGGGATACACAGACCACAGAAAGTGTTTCTTTAGAGCAGGAGATGATGGTTCTGAATTCTGTTCCTGGCTATCAGCACTGACTTGCCTGCGTGACTGTGTGAAAACAGATGAAATAAGACTCGTTGTCTGTAAAAATGTTAATATATCTGAATAAGAACATTGGGCATTAACGTATCTATAATTCTGACACTGAAAGTGACATATAAAAACAGGTGTAAAAGTTTCTATATCACCACTCTTTCAGTTCTTCCTCTTTCCTCCCCACCCCTTCTCCCAAAAGGTTCTTGCCTTCTGCTTTGACAAAACCTGTATTTGTTTTACACCAAGCATGCCATCAGTTTCTGTTCAGTCAGCATAGATACAGTTCCTTGGGAAAGCTGGATGAAGTCCAGAAAATTGGGAATGACAGCCACGTGCTGGAAAGTATGGATTCTTCAAGAATCTACAGAAAGCATGTAATATTGAATGCTGAAGATAATTAAATGAGAACTTCACCCATATGTTGAATACCAAAGTAAAGCAGGCTTTATGACATACCTGTGCTGGGAAACTGATTATCAGTCACTCTCAGTGCAGCACAAGAAGACTATATGGTGTGACTTCGTGCCTCTTGGTAGCCAGGAGGGGAAAGAAGACAGCTTGCTGCTTCTATTTATTTCCATTTTCAGTAAAAACACTTTTTTTTTTTTTTTTAATAAAAGTTTTTCTCAGGCTGACTGCCTACATTCACTATGGATCAGAAAAGTACTATATTGCTTAAATAGAATGTATATCTGAAAATAAGTCCTGGAGGAAGATTTTGGAGAGAGAACCGATCCTTACGGTTCACATGTTCAAACAGGCATATGAAATACAAACGTGTCAATGGATTAATCAATACGTGCAGTAAATGAAACTTTTTTAAAACAAACACTAAAAACTCAATACAACACAGTAATCAGGTATGAGAAATAAAAAGGAAGATTACATAATAAGCCTAAACAAAAATAATTTCAGAAACTAGTATTTTTATCTAAAACTTATTAGGAATTTTCTGCATTTTTGTTTCACAATTCCTGTTGCTGCTAGGATTTAACATTTATTCCAGTCAATATCAGGACTGTTCTTGAAGAGATATTCTGCCTACAAACAGAAGAGTTGCAAAGTTACAATTATTTTTATGTTTCCAACTTCAAAATTTATGAAAATTAACAAAGATATAGTGGATAACATTGCTTTAAACAAAATCGAAGAAAGTATTAAATGGCATTAAAATGTAATTTCTGGCAGCTATGTCAGAGAAATCTCTTTCCCACAAATACCATCCAAAATACCATTGACCGCTCAGTGGCAGTCACCCCGTTTCTGTCCTGGGCAAGAGAAGGAAGTGAGCCATTTATTACAGTATTTGTCACTCCATGGAACAGCCTGGGTGGTACCATAGGGTCTGATTTCTGGACCCCGAACAGCAGATGATACTGATCGCAGTTATCGGGGAAGTTCTCGTGCTTGTACAGCAATAGGTACTCATCACTCACAGAAAAGTTAAAACAAGTGGCATTGCAACACTGTTGCTTTCATTTAGGATGTGCAGGAAGAACAGCACAGCAATAAAGTTATTGCTGTTCCTGTCTGCATGCTATGCTGACCCTGCTTTGAGCCAAAAGCTGAAATGGGTAACTTCTTGAGGTCATTTGCAACTGGAATTATTCTATGAATGTCCTATGGGATTTTCTTGTTAATTTATCTGTGAAGGGAATTACCAAAGAACTTGCATTTATCATTACAACAACGTGTTCTGTTATGCCTAGAGGGGTGCATGGAGAGGGATGTCCCCCCTTCTGAAGGGTTAAAATTTTTTTATCATTTGAAAGTAGACATAGGCAGATAGGCTACAAGCTGAACTTTATCTGAACCATATGGTTATATTGTGTAAGGCAAAGATGGATCACAGTGAAACCTGGCAGTAACAATCTGAACATTAATAATAACTAGACTAGACAAAGCTGCAGCTTAAACATTACTTAAAAATTAATAGCTGGAGTGGACAGCCCATAGATTGTGGTATTTCAACTGTATCAACCATATTACAGCATGGACTACACAACTGATGGAAACCCACACTGAAGCCCATGTGAGAGGGTATGAAGGGGACCACTTGGTAACCAAACAGCAATAAGACCCCAGCCCCTGTTTGTCCAGACTGTCATGTGAGGGATGGGCAGTTTAGATGGTAAGGGTGTTATTGCCATGGGATTTCTTTCATGGCCCCTCTTTTGAGGCATCTGGCTCAAGCTACCAGATATCATAACTGATCCATGCTAACGAACCTACCTAATGGAGATGAGCGCCCAGTGTCAATAATTTCTTTAACTTGCAGGCCTTTTATGTTACAGCAGAATTGTCAGGGTACATAAGATGTGCAGAGTGCACATACCAAAGGGAAACAGATTCTGATAGTGATTCTTGCCCTATTACTGTTTAATTAAACTGGATTATACCCTTACTTGACACACAATATCAACTGAACCCATAAAGATTAGTTGCTTGGTTTTCATTTTCACTATGATTGCTACTCACCAGAACTACAGACACTAATCATTAATTAGTTTGTTACTGTGACAGTGGGGACAAAGAATTTAAGTCCTTATGTTAGTCCTTTGGGTCTATGTGAAACATATTTAAGAAACAAAACATAATCATCTTACCAGAAAATTGACTGGATCATCTGGCCTGATCCTGCAGCATTCATTTATCCCTTGCATAAGTGTTGGCATGACATTCTTCATTAAATAGTTTCGTAGTGGAATGGACTGGGCCTCCAATAACTCTTGTTCTTGTCTTTTCACTTCCTCCATCTGTTTATTCTACAAGTAATGAAAACAAAATTTTTTGAAAATCATAAATAATAAGGTTTACAACATCTACCAAATAGCACCTTGCTAAATAATAATTCTGGCCGAGAGATAAAAAAATAGCATTAGAAGCTGTGGACAGAACTTTAAAACACAATTGGGCAGGAAAAACTATTAACTATTTATTAAATTTAGAGCACACAACACACTGGGGACAAAGAATTACACATTATGGGTATGGAAATAATCTCCATAGTAAAATTATTTTATTTTTCTTCTTTAACACTCAAAAAGAGGTTTATTCTGAAATCTTCCAGTGGTCCTGTTTCCATATGGTATTTGGCAAAATAGTTGGAATACACTGTAGCACTTCAAAAATTAGTACTCTTGCAAATGCAGATGGTTTCTTAGGGTTCTTTGAACTGGAGGGAAAGGAAAGTATTTTTACTCAGAAGAGAGCCCTGGCTCTCTAAATATTAAAATGGTAAATTGTGTTGAGTTTATTTGTTTGTTTGTGTTTTGTTTCTTCACTTTGTTTTGCTTTTATTTCATTGATGTTTTTGAGGGGCTTGAGAATTAGACTAAAACCACAGTAAATTACATGTGTTTACACCAGCTAAATTTAAATCCAAATTCAAGTTAAACCAAATACTATTATTACGCTCAAAAAATAGGTGGGGTGAGGAAATAAAACTGCTGCAAATTTTTCTTTCTTTCATTCAATAGCACTTAGTAGCATGACTACTTGCAGTAGCTTTAGGCAGATTATTCCAACTCATTTTCATTGTCCTCTCTTCTCTCATTTTATTCATGAGTAGTCTGAGTCATCTATAGATACAGCAAACAGATGATAATCTGAAGACTGTTTTTCTATGCTCAAGGCATAACACAAAAGCAATGTTCAGATTAAACCAATACACTAGTCACAGAATCACAGAATATGCTGAGTTGGAAAGGACCCACAAGGATCATTGAGTCCAACTCCTGGCACTGCAAAGGACCATCCCCAAGAATTACACCATCTGCCCCAGGGTATTGTTCAAATGCTTCTTGACCTCTGTCAGGCTTGGTGCTGTGACCACTTCTTGGGGAGCCTGTTCCAGTGCCCAACCACCCTCTCAGTGAAGGACTTTTTTCTAATACCCAACCTAAACCTCCCCTGACATAACTTCAGGCCATTCCCTTGAGTCCTGTCACTAGTCACCAAGGAGAATATAACAATTATATATATATATAAAATATTTACCTTATTCACTCAATCCAGGAGTACTATTGAATAAATCTTGCAAGTGATCTTTGGTCATTATTCAAGAGACAGCAGCTAATCTACAGTCTCAAGGGCAAATGGACAGTTGCTTAGATTTCCTGAGCATGTACCTATTTAAAAGGATAGCCTTAAGCACACATTTCATTGAAACACCTACTTAAGCTTTGAGTTTGCTCCTTTAAAGGTAGATGGCTTTGGATTGAACATAGCTAAAATGTGTTAACTGTCCTTACAAATTTTACAGAGTACAAAACTCTATTTAATTTTGAATGAAGCTGTAAATAAGCACAGAGATGACAAAAATAAAACCCTTATTTACAAACCAACATCAGAACAATAATGTAAATGCTCCTTTAAAAATGAGTAATTTCAGCGTATTATTTCCCAATAGATGTGTACAGAAATTCAAATACAAGAAAAGGACTTCTCTGTGGAGTGATCAGTTTGATTTTAGGGAGTTCAAAAAGAAGATAATAGACCCACCTTGTGGTGAAACAACCTGACTTTGGGTGTGAATAAGAACATTCTTACCGTATGCATTTCAGATTATTTACCTAAAAAGGTTCTTAGGTGTGGCAAAGTACATAAGGGAAAAGCACTGTGTGCAAATCATATGAGGTCAGGTAGCCTAAATGCCAAGTACTTATTAGCCAACAAAAATCATCCTTCAGACTGCATCAGGTAGCCTTTACTGAACTGAGGACTCAGCTCCCACATGTGTTCTTGTAGGCTCAGAAACCTTTTTGCAACACCAGACTGGAAGGTTGTTCAGTGTTGAGTTCAAAATCTAGTTTGATAATTAAGACTTGATCAGCTGCTTGGAAGTAAAACAAGGAAAATGCAAAAGTCCTAGAAGACGGTATGGAAAACCACCACTGATTATAGTAGATACTTATAAATGGTAAAATAGAAGAATTACAGCACAGTGACAACAACTAGAGTAGCATAAAAATATTTTAAAGACTTGCAAAAAATGCTGTATCTGTAATAAAAACAAGACTGTATTCTGTAGGATTGGCCCCAAAATGCACTGTGAAGACAGTCTAACCCAGAACTAAAATATGATATAAGGAGAGAATTTATGCCACCCTTCTCAAATGTACTTACATAAAGATTGCTTGAAGACATCTAAAACACATAAATAACAATGTTTTGCCATAAACACGTATCAACCTACCCACTCTTCCAGTCTTGCCATCCTTTCAGCCCTTTCCTCAGCTTCTTTACGCTCTTGTTCAGCTTTTTCTTCAGCTTCTTTGACAAGGCGCTCCTCAGCTGCTTTGCGTTCCAAAATCTCCTTTTCTTCATCTGTCAGACCATAATTCCGAGGTTCTCCAATTTCTTTGATGATCTTTTGTATGATAAATCTGTTCTCGGGATCTTCATATATAGGTACATCTTTTAAACAATACAAACGAGAACATTTCAAAGCTTTTGTAAATTATCAATGGACATTAGTAAATAACTGCAATACCTAAAATTATATGGTGCTCATGTTGTTCAAATTTTCAAGTATAAGATGTTGTTTTCAGTTGCTTGTAAATAATAATTGTTTTGCTACACAGAAGGAAGTTTTTTAAATCTGATTTTCTCTACTAATTTCAGCTAAAATAATTTGCCTTTTAAGATAATCTAAGAAAGAAATGTATTAAAACAATTTTTACAACTGTCATTTATCAGTTGCAGCTTGCCCAGGTTTTGAAATATGAAAATTAGCTCAATCAACTATCAAAAATGTTCCTGACATGGATCATGTAAACTTATCCAGATGCATAAAACCAACAGTCTTGTCCCTGTCTCCCTACAAAGCCTACAGAACAGGTTGTTAGGATTTGGCACAAACTCCAAAGTTTCCACTCATACAGATTTATACACAGACCCATCTCTAGTTCACCTCTTACTGTATTATATTTACCAAACAAATCTGTAGCTTCATATAGGAACACAAAGACTGACCAAGACCTCTTATTTTATTCCTTTTCCCTTTTAATTGCTGGAGGTTACTTGCACATTAAACTGGACAGGAAAGAAGGAAAAGAAAAAATACAGAACAAAGATTGTTTCCAGAGCTTTCTAGACTCAGTATGGGAAGGCAGAAAGGGTACAGAAATGTACATGGAAAAGTGGGCATTTGAAGTAGAGAATACAGAGATAAAGGGCTTGTTCAGAGGCAAGAAACAGAAGATGTAAAAGCACAGAAATGGGTAAGGAGAGCAAGCAGCTGAAGGGAAAAAGACAGAACAACTAGAATACAGAATTTAGATCAGAATTCAGTAGTCCCTGCTTCACAATTCTCTACTTTAGGAAGTTACTTTGAAAGTTATTGACAAAGCATTCTTCCCTGTTCTTTCTAATTACAAATTCAGGCAGAAGATAGCTGTCAAATACTCATACCATTTTTCTAACAGTTTAAGTGTTTGATTTGAACCTGAAGTCCAAACTCTGCTCATGATTTGAGGAGAAAGCTGACACAATTTTACATGATAAAATTATTCAAAAAATCAGGAATTACATTCCTGAAGAATTCCAAATTAAAGGAATAATAAATTTTCTATGACAAGCAGTCCATCATTTCTACAATTTTAGCTGCACCTGGATATACAAATTATAATGAAAATCACTTTTCTAGTAATTTAAAGTATTGCTAAGAACACTACCAGCATTGAATTTGAGGTCTCAAATACTGGTGTTTTTTTTTCTTAGAGAGCCACGGAAGAGTACAGTGCACATGTTATTGCAATCATAATTAATTACATTTATCCTCAAAAAAATAAATTACTTTTAAATGAAAAATTAGATTAGCAGTGATGCTAACTGAGAGGGAAATCACCAGAAAATGAATTCAGAAATTAAAGTCTTCAAAGGAAATTGCTATTACAACTTTAACATGCCATTTTGTATATGACCTAACATGCCTGTGTCAACCATCCCTGATTTGCAGATGAGGAAAGCAAGACACAAGATAACCAACTTGCAGCCTTCATATAGTGAGTCATTACTGCAACAGGGAGTTTACAGAATCTTGAAGCCCACTCCTTTGTACTAACCATATTTCAGACTCAGAAAAAAAGTCATCACAAAAATTATACCGAAAACTACATGTTATGACTTTCTAAAATTAAGGTGAAACAAAACTTTTATTAATTTGAGTCAATATTTAACAAAGCAAGCACAATTTTTAAGCTCTTCTTCAGAACGTGACTGAGAAAGCAGTTGGCTCTCTAATTAAATCCAATGCTACTTAATGCTATACATCTGATAATCCAACTGGAACATCACCTAAAATGGAGGCTATTGGCTGAGCCAAAGGTTCCTCAGTGGTTACCTTTGTAATCTGTCCTTACCACTTTACAGCAGAGACAACATGCTTGCACACTTCAGTGGGTAACAACCAGAAATGAGAATACAGGTAAAGAGACAGTTCAGAGACAAACAGAATCTAAAAATGATGCTTATTTAAAAATGAGAATCAATGCTGTAAAGTGAATGTGAAAATATTCTGGAACATCACAGCTGTGATACCTCAGTAGTTAAAATCAGTATGCAAGTGAGTTTCCATATTTGGAATGGACTAGGCAGTTCCAGCAAGAGGAGATTGTGATAACCAACTCACAGACCACCGACCCAAGAAACCCAGTGACCCAAAATAAGAGAGAGAGACTGAGCACGTGGACTAATTAGCATGAAAAGTGAGAGAATCATTAACCAATAGAAGACAGAACACTAATTAATAAGAGAACTATATGCTAGCCAATGAAAACCAATTCTTTTACTTGCTAAAATGTATAAATAGTAAAAAGTTTTGATAGTTGGTGTGTTTGATTTGTGGAATACCACTGAGCATTCACACTTGCACAACTCTGAAATAAATAATCATTGTCTCTTGAGTGTGTAATTATTGGCTTGTTGCATACCAGGTAACAAATCCAATTTTTGTGAACAACAATGGCATCTGAGGATAAGTCTAAAGAAAAAATATAAACAACTATAATATTGAAAGTCTATGAAAATGTACTATTACACGTATCTGGAAGGATGCCAGTGCAGAGGTCTGCAACATAAGTCATAAAATGATTTTAATAATTTAGCCTAGAAAATTGAACAATTAAAACCTCAATTTTTAAAAACAGGCTCAGTGTAAAAGAACATTTTTTGCAGGTTATATATTTAAATGCTAGTTATATATGTATTCTGCAAGGTTAATAAAAATATTTATATGTGTGTGTGTGGCTAGCTGTCGCGAACGACGATGCTTTTTATGCCTGCGCAAATGGATTTATTACGTGGAGCTCAGCGTGCGCGGAACTGGCCCCACCCCCTTTAGCCCTGGGACACTCTAAGCCTTGGCCGGGGCAAGCCCGGACGAAGTTGACAGAGCGAGACCCGCAGGACTCGAACTGGCGTCCTTCCGAGAAGGAGCACGGATCCAGGGGCGGCGGCTTTACCCACTCGGCCACAGCCGCCAGCATTTATATATGTACACATATGATATTCACAAGTGTTGAATTTGTAACAACAAAATGTTTTCATATTTTATCTCCTAATTTTATTATTTCATACCAATAAACTGAGGATGTATTTCAAGTTCATCAAAATAGTTGAGAACTGTCGTATCATCTGTGTTCAACTCTCGGAAGAGTTTCAGAGCTTGTGGGAACCTGTCCTGGGTATAATGAGTCCCAGCAACAACACTCTCTGGTAGATTTATTATTCTGTTTGTAAGGAATTCATCCGACGCAGTCAAAGAAAAAACAAATTCTGTGAAGAAAAACATTGTTTGAATAAAATCAAAATTTCCAAAGAAATCAAGAATAGCAAAAACACCAGGATGAAGCAACTTCTACGTAGATTAAAACCACTCCATTTTAATTCCCAGCATAATTGAAGCACTACAATAAATTTGGTAACATCTTTCAATATATCATATTAAAGATAAACTTATGGTATTTAATATGCCAAGTATAGGAGGTCATTTTTATTACATTAATATCAGCTGTAATCATAAGCAAGGCAGTCACTACTACTTTTATCAGCCAACAGTTGATGGCATTTTCACATGAAAAAAATTAATAAAATACCCACAAACCAAACCAAAACATTCCTTTTGATTAAGAAAAATTTCTTCACCAAAAGGGTTATCAAGCCTATTGAAACAGGCTGTCTAGAGAAATGTTTGAGTCACCATCCCTGAAGGTATTTAAGAGACATGGAGATGTGGCACTTAGGGACAGGGTTTAGTGGTGGCTTTGACAGTGGTGGGTTAACAGTTGGACTTGATATTCTTCGTGGTCTTTTCCAACCTAAATGATTCTATGATTACTTGTTCACTTTCAAATATGAGGCCAGCATCATCACATGAAATAGATATTTATTTTAAGTTAAATTCAATAGGAACAGATGGAGTGTTATTTTAGACTTCTTGTTGGGTGGCAGCAGTATTTCAAAACTCATCAGTTTATTTAAAAAGAAATGTATCAAACTTACCAGGTATGATTATTTTATGATACTTAGGTGCTTTGCCTTGTACTTCATCTTCTTCTTCATTATCCTCTTCCACTAAAACAAAAGTAAGAAACAACTGACATTTTCATTTGAAACAACAATATCACATTATTTGCTAAAAATGCACCCAGTACAAACACAGGTCTGTCTATATCCCGATTATACTAATAGTTGGAAATTAATCTAACCTTGACACCAGTTTAGAGAATTCAATAAGTAGTTCATTCTTCCAGCCACCACAGAATTCTACCTGAGGACACTAGGTAATTGTTTGCCTACACAGCAGCAGTATGTACATGCATACACGATTTTAAAATGTGTTCAATTATAAAACTGTTGTCTTGTCTTTTGCCTCTCCTCCTGCCAAGTACATTATTCTGCCAAAAACAGAGACAAAGCTCATAACAGTGAGTAGAAATGTTTTACAGTTGTATGTTTTAAAAGTTTTTTGCCACTTAGTGTCTGCTGTTTTGAATAGTCAGTAATACTGCCTGAAGAGCATACGCTGAGCATGATAATTTAGAGAACAGCATACTAAGCTAACAAAATGGTTTCTTCTTTTCCTTCAAACCTCTTGTAATTTAAACTTGAAGATGCTTCTTAATCTTGGTTTTAATGTATGGACAGTGCTTGCTCATGATTTGAAAGGCAGGTTGCAGAGCTTCTCTGAAGTCATATCTACTGTAGTTGATTTAATAAACCTACTCTAATTTGGCTCACAAAACATGCACTGGCTGGATGCCCTCATTTAGTAGGCCTTAAATATTATTACGAAATTCTGCTGTAGAGTTTGCTTAAGCAGAGTAGACCAACACAAAACATGAAAACATCTTCCATGTTTGTGCATGTACTTATTACTTTGCCAGGAAAGATGGTCGGAAAACTGTCTTCTGCATAAATTAAATAAGGTGGATTACAATCTTTCTTGCATTCTAAGAATCATGTGAGAACAACTTTGGTTTCTATCTTGCACTGCAGTCATTACAGTGCTGATACACTTCAACTAGTATGGCACTGAGAACAAGAATGATAATGATAATATTAGCAGCAATAGAAACAAAGGCACAAATTAAACCAAAACCAGCAGTACTTACGACTAAAAAGTTCTGTTGCCTGTTCATAGGTCTCTGGGAACCCATCTAAAACATATCCTTGATTCTTACAAGGCATAGATTTGAGCTTATCCTTCACAATTGTAACAATAAACTGATTATCTAGACGACCTAAGACAAAGAAAGTTAATATATATACCTAGTTTATAGAAACAACATATCTGAAATTATTTTACTAATATTTAAATTCATTTATTAAAGAAACTTCTACTTGAAGCCTAAAGAAGTTATATATTTTGAGTTACTATTTGTATATTATGTGTTGTCAGTGATTCATGGAATATGAATATGTAGCTATAAAATAAAATCACATATGTTTACAGGGATATAAATATTAGAACATTAGGGATACTAATCCTGAAATTAGTTTTGTTTAGAATAATATAATCAGATTTTAACAGAAGCCGTAAAGAAATATTTATAGAAAAAACCATGAGACAAAGCAATAATTTTTCATTTGCATTTAACAATAAGACTTAAAGATAGTCTTGCAAAAAAAGAAGTGAAATAGGTTTTATAAGTTTGACTTTCAGACTAATAGATTGAGATATGAATTGGTTTAACTTGTCCTATATTGTTCAGAAAATATGTAGAAGTAAGAAGCTTCGTTTGACCTGAATTTTTGTCCTTTTGCAAACATTGACTCCAGTTTCCTACTTTATTTTGCTTTGGCTATTAAAAGTCTTAGATATTTATAAACTATTCTAATCATAGAAATATGTTACTATTTTAAAAGTCATGAATATTTTAAACAACAAATCAAAGCATGTAGAAGAGATGCTGCCATAGATCTCATTACTGAAGCTTCTGGATATGTTACAAATTCATTGCTTTACAAACACACAGGATACAAATCAGATAAACCTTCAGTGATAGAATGCATTTTTAATGGAGATCACTTTATACCACATCGCAATGTTAAACACTGAGTCAAAAACAACATGACTTTATTCATGTATAGATGATAACTAATACTTTTCAGCAACGGCAATTTTATGGACCCTTTTCAATCTGCAATCGTTAAAATTCTTTCCAGGCTTCAGTAAATACTATCTACTTTCTAATGAGATATAAAGTACTTAAAACCCCTCCACAATCTCATATGACTGTGCACTAATACGCTTTCTTACTAGAATACTTTTATTTTTGCAAGATTCGTAGGCATAGACTTCACCAACTTTTTACTTTATATTACATAAATTATGCTTTCTGTTCTGAGAATAAAACATGACGTTATTAAAAAAAATCTGAAGAAGTAGAAAGATGAAGCTTCTACAATTAAAGAAGCACAGTATTTAAAATATTAATATTTAAAATTTAAAATATGTACCGCTTTTAATATACAAGGTATACAATTGCATTGGTTTTGCAAGGACAGGTTTTGGTAGCCAAAGGGGCTACAGGGCTCTCTGAGAAGCTGGTAGAAGTTTCCATCATGTCCAACAGAGCCAATGCCAGCTGGCTCCAGGACAGACCCACCACTGACCAAGGCTGAGCCAGTCAGAGTTGGCGGCAACAGCTTTGTGATAACATATTTAAGAAGGGGAAAAGTCATTGCACAGAAGTAAATGTGGCCAGAGAAGAGAGGAGTGAGAGTCTGTGAGAGGAACAGCCCTGCAGACACCTAGGTCAGCCAAGATGCAGTGGGGGAGGTGCTTCAGGTGCAAAAGCAAAGATCCACCTGCAACCTGTAGTAAAGACCATGGTTAGACAGGCTGTCACCTTGCAGCCCATGGAAGTCCAGAGCAGAGCAGAGATCCATGTGCAGTCCATGGAAGAGGCCCACATGGGAGGAGGTGGATGCCCAAAAGCAGGTTGTGCTCTGATAGGAAGCCCATGCTGGAGCAGGCTCCAGACAGAACCTGTGGCTCCATGCTAGAGGAGGTTTGCTGACAGGACTTGTGACCCTATGGAGGACCCACGATAGAGCAGCCTGTTCCTGAAGGACTGCACCCTGTGGAAGGGACCCATGCTGGAGCAGTTCATGAAGAACTGTAGTCCATGAGAAGGACTCACACTGGAGAAGTTCATAGAAGATTGTTGCCTGTTGGAGGGACCCCACGCAGGACCAGGGACAGGACTCCTCTCACTGAGGAGGGAGTGGCAGCAGAAAGAGCATGTGATGAACTGACCACAATTCTCATGCCCCATCTCACAATGCTGCTGGGGGGAGGAGGTAGAGAATTGGAAATAAAGTTAAATATGGGAGAGAAGGGAGGGGTGGGAGGAAGGTATTTTTAAGATTTGTTTTACTTCTCATTATCCTGCTCTGATTTTGACTGGTAATAGACTTCAGTAATTTCCCCAAGCTGAGTCTGTTTTGCCCATAACAGTAATTGGTGAGTGCTCTCTCCCTGTCCTATTTCAACTCATGGTACCTTTCATTATACTTTTTCTACCCTGTTCAATTGATGAGGCAAAGAATAGAGCAGCCTTGGTGGGCACCACAGTAACATATAATGTAAAACACTGTAGTTTATTTTTATATAAAGTATGTACAAATGGACAAGATGTTATTCTTGCTTTTAATAGGATGTAAAAGTTCTAGAGCACAAATTTATTTCCTGATTTTCCATTTGCATAGGGTTGCAGTAGTTGCCTTTAGCATAGTAACTATAACTTTGTATTTCCTACCTTTATTCAGCTCCATGTTTTCTTTTATTCCTTCTAATAACTCCTGTGCTGCTTCTGCATTTTCACCCTGCTCCTCTATGTCACCCTCTACCTCCTCTCCCACATTGTCCTGTTCTTTAGCCACAATTTTCTCCTGATGACAAGAAGAGAAATATGAATAGGGTCAGAAATTCCATAGCCAAATTTATTTTATATAGGTTGTAATAAAAGAAAAAAAATTAAACAATTGATTTCATGTATCTCTTGGACAGTGAGATGCTGAGCAACCCTCAGCCTCTAAAAAGAGTTTCAGTGCAATGCCCAGAGGTGATCAGTATACTGAAAGATATTTTCATTCTAAAATAACGAGATTATAACTAATTTTTAAATGGTGCCAAACATTTTAAAAACACAAAAATTAAAATAATAGGAACATTAGAAAATAGCAACACACCAGATGTGCAATTTTTTCAGAAATCACATCATTTATCTTAATATAATGTAGCCTGTAGTGTTTGCAGAGCTCCTCAGCAATGCTGGATTTGCCAACTCCAGGAGGACCATGAATACAAACTTTGAGAGGCTGGAAAAAAAAGATGAACATATAACATCATTCAAACAACACAGATGTTTTTATGTAAAAGAAACAATCTTTTTAATATAATTAATAGGAAATAGCAATTTTAATTAAAACTGAAAATATATTTTGGTTTTATTAATTTATTTATTTATTGCTGAATATCTTCTATATCACCTACAGGTTTTGAGTAACACAGTTACTTAAATGTAGAACTTTACTGTTGGAGAGAAAGCATGCTTCTATTTAGTAGTCTTACAGACCAACTTGCTGTGGCTAGCTTTTGAATAATCTGAAGAGATGAAATTCAATCCCCCAGGTAGGATGCAGTGCATTTTGGAATGAGGTGCAAATATTCTACTATAACCATGCAATAATTCTATTTCCCAACTGTGGTATGTTTGCTGTCATCACAATATTAATTTCACCTCAAAAATTTCAGATCCATCACAATCTTAATATATTAGCAATTTCTCATTTCAACCTACCTAGCGTGAGGATGAATAACTGTAATTAAGATTCCAGTATACACTTATTAAACATGCTATGCAACAAACTCAGAATCATATATAATTAACTGCCTCTCTTAATTTAGTAAATCTGACAGCAGAAACTCTGAAAATTTAATAGAGTAGTGACAGAGACAATCTATGCAAGGACTTTCAACAAACAACCTTGAACAACAGTAGCTGTATTTTGTTTTACATGTTCTGAACTCTTTTTTGAACAAGACTTAGATGTGCTGAACAGCATTATTATACCAGTCAGTACTCAAATGTACACAAGCATTTTTCTGCACTTTTCAATAAGCCTCTCTATTCAGTTGAATGCAAGAGTCCTGAATATCAAGCTAACATGGGAAACAGCAAAGTTGCCCGGTAAATTGTGCAACAGAGCAGAGTAAAATGAAGGCCACATTGCAGCTAAATATGCTGACTCACTAAATACAAAGAAGGGCACGAAATGCTCACCTAACTATTGATTATCATAGAAAAGCTTAAAAAAAAAATACCCATGCTGTATTCTCAAAGCAAAATATTTCAAGAGCGACATTGCATAAAGAGACTACCTGCAGAACAGCAGCTTCTCTATCATGAAGCTAATTTGCATTTACAAAATTTCAATTTTAGGCATAAAGGAAATAAAACGTAACCATTGGTGTTTTAATTAATACTGCCTCTTATTTAACTTCTTCCATTTAATTTTCAGGTTTTATGTTCACTTATTTTGCATCTATATCAGTCTTCTATGTATTTTTACTGGAATAAATCAAAGCTTGTGTTTACATAACCAATGCTATTGAGGAAAAAGAAAAAAAGGTGCAATTGAAAATAGTGTACACAAAGCATTACCAGTAATCCTCGACTTTGCTTGTATTCCTTGACAACTTTTTCAATGTTCTCTATCAGTCCTGCCTCAGCAACCCACTTAATGTTGAAAGTCTCTTTCAGAAAATTAGCTTCCATTTGCAGGTTCACAAGCAACATATCCAAATGCATTTGCTGAGGAAACAAAGCTACATTTATTTACAGGCTTATGCCATGCATATTAAAAGAACAGTTAGCTGAAACTAGAGACTAGAATGGACAGGGACCACAGAAAGAATTACAGCACAGGGAAAGAAGATTTGCATACAAAGCAAAACATTTTAAGCTTTTAAAAAATATTAATCTTCAATGTATAGTTGTATTTGAGTGTTATCATGAACCATTACAACATGAAACACTAAGTAATTACTCTCTAAAATGCAAAGGTTTCATGTAATTGCAAGGAATCACCTCTTTGGTAAATTTATCAAGTACCATCTTAAAACTACCTGAGTTGTAATTTATTTCTTCTATGAACAGTTTATTCTAGATAAATAGGTGAATACAACATAACTTATGTATGCCGTGCTCATCAGCTTTAGCAGCACTGCATTATTAACTTTATTTTTTGTTATTTTTATTATTTTGTGTAGGTTTTGGTAGGCTGCTCCAGTGCTTCAGTGGTTGGTTTTTGGTTTTTTTTAAATCAGACTGTAACTCCTTAAACTAGTCTGTTCTATGATGGTTAAATTTTGCTTTGTTTACTTTCTAAATTCAAATTATACATTCTTAGACATATTTTGGGGTTAAATTTTTCAAGTGAAATAAAAAAAGAAATATATTTAATGATATTTTACTTTTAGTTTACATACTTTATTGAAGTAATAAAAGAAAGAAAAGTACTAACTGCTAAATCTTTGCTCAGGAATGCATTTTCTTTAGAAATATTCTCAATTTTTCCTGGTCCAACATTTTTACTGATGCACTATGGAAAAAAAAATTAAAAACAAACATACAAACAAACACAAAAACATTTAACAAATCACATTTTTGAAAAAGATTCAACAGAATTTATGTGAATAAAGTGTGTGTTTTAAATTCTATGTTACACTGAACCTGAAAATCAAAGTATTGATTTGAGATAGATCTAAGAACAGTATATTAATTTTAATGTGAATATTAAATAACTCTTGTTTGCTATGTAACACTTTCTCTTTAGTACATGCAATAAAAAAAAATAAAAACAAAGAAAGAAACAACAGGAAGCCATAGAAAAGTTTTGTGAAGCTCTTAACTCTATGCAAAAGTTCCTAGTGCTTAAGATCTCTTTGGAGACCTATATTATATCCCAGCACTTTTACTTCAGGTTCTGAGGTATTTAATTCTACTTAATCCACTGATAACTCTCCATGTATCATTTGCATTTCTAAAATAATGCATATTTATGGTCATTCCTGTAGAATGGCTCTTCAACTACCAACTTTTCAGTGAGACCCTGGATATTTACCCAAACCAAAGCAGGGATTTCATCTTCTTGTGAGCTCACTAACACAGTGTTCCATTAAACACATTTTGATATAACAACAACAAAAATAGGGCTTTATGTTTGGTCCTTATGTAACATTTACTCAATCTACATAAGCAAGTCTCCTGTGAGTTGACTTTATCAAAGTGTATAGTTCACATACTTCTAGACTTAATTTCAAAATGCTTGGAAAAACAAGGTATATTACACTAAGTGAAGGGAAAAACATTGTAAAGTGTTTGAGTATCTAATTATGGTACTGTGAATCCTATAACAATTCACCAGAACTTTCTTAAGGTAAAGTTTCTATTTAAATTAATAATAATACCTCAAAAGTTAGTTCTGCATAATCAGGTCCAAGTAATGTATTTTGTTCAAAGGTCAGAAGTCTTGGAGGATTTCAAAACAATCTTCTATGCAATTTAGTACATGAGGTAAGTCAGGAGGACCTAGGAACTTCTACTTCAGTAGAATGTATAGTTTTTCAAACCTTACAGATATCTTAAAGAATCAAAATCTCTCACCTTTATAAAATCTCTTACCTTTACTAATTCTTGAAGTGTGTGCCTAGATGTATCCACAGCAAGTATATACTGAACTTTTGGCCTGTGGTCTGCTACATTTTGCAACACTCTGAAACACAGCAAATACAGCCAGGGCCAGTACTTAGAGGAGCATACTGGGCTTCTCTTGTTAAATGCGTTTCAAGAACACTGTCAACAGTCTGTAAATTCTTGCAGAATGTTTCAGAGCATGACATTTTAATATATATATTACTTAATAAAGCACAGTTGGATATTTTATTTGGGAAGAAGTTCAAAGGATAAAAAGCAACATCTGTAATAGATACTATCTTAGCCTGTGTAGAGTCCACAATCCGTTTCCAGTTCTGTGCCAGCTCCCTGGTATCACACTCTCTACATCGAGCATGGCTCCTCATTTCTTAAAAGCAGAGCACCAGTGCAACAGTCAGATAAGGCTTCCAGGAGGCACAGCTAGTACTAAAGAAACTGAAGGCTCAGCTTGACTCAGCAAAAAGGGCCAAAGAGTGACCTTAAACCAACCCATCTAAATTAAGAGCCTCGGTACTCCCAGTGGATTTGGATTTGTTTTCCAGCTGGCATCAATTGTTGCCCAGGGGAACTTTTTTCCCACTTACGCTGCTAAATCAAGAACATGAATGGTTGGAATAAAATTCTTTCCATCACCAAAAACAGGTATTGCAGGAGTCTCACTAAGCCAACACATCTGAAAATACAGAGAATGAAGTGAGGCAAAAAAGGTTGCTTTTAACTAGAGCAAAAAAGGAGCATTTGTTTACTAGACAAGTCTATGTACTCAGGATTTATAGTTGTTTATAGAGTGATTAATGGAACAGCAGTAACAGAAACAATTTTTGAGAAATACAAATTGGCAGCCTACTGAAAACAAGAAACAATTTTTTTTTTTAAAGAATAATCTTTAATCTTGACAAATATTATTTTGTATCCCTCAAAAGACAAATGTCTGGGGAAAAAATTACTGTAAGGTTGAGAAGAAATAAATTTTTCTGGATTTCATTGTTATGACAGACATGTTCTCACTGGAAAGTACATATGGAGATACTGTTCAAAAACTGTAGAAAAATCTAAAAAAAAAAAAAAAATAGAGCCAAAAAAGTGAAAATCACTTTCACTGTAGCTAAAGTATTTCAAAGGGATCAAATAACCAGCTCTATTAATGAAAATATTAAGCTTATGGTACGAAAGCTGCTAAAAATGCATGCAATTCCAGTTCAGTTTGACCCCGAAGAAATTAAAAGATTCTTCAAATGTAGTTGAATGTCTACCTTAAAAAAGTGGTGGAAGACTCCTTCCTCAGCTCCATATTGATGTCCTGAGGCAACAACATAAGTTGAAAATTTATTTTTGTTCTGAGAAGTAAAATCAGCAAGAAAGTTTTTATTAAAATCTGGTACTGTGGTTGGGATACAGGCTTACACTGAAACTTGAGTACTTGTGCACTAAATATACGAAGTGTATAAACTGAAAATTTGTAACCAGATCAATTGTTGCATATCCTGCAGTTTCTTATTTCCTTAAAAAAAAAAAAAA
>VXBX01008688.1:279140-290653 GCA_013400415.1 Scytalopus superciliaris
TTTGGGGGTGGGTATGAACCTTTTGTTATTTTTATAATATTTATAGAAAAAAAAATAAGAAAAGTCTTAGCCAATCTTTAATTATATAAGCAAAGCATCATGTAAAGCAATGACAAGTTGTAACATCAGTGCATTGTATCTGTGTATGTGTTTTTATCTAATCTATTTACAATTTAAATCTTTGCAGTAAAATCTACCTCAATTTAGTTGAATTCAACAGCATTTTGTTAATCACAAGAAACACTAAAATCAGAAGACGTTACAGATAGTGTAAGAGCTTCCACACTGACTTAGAGAAAACAGTTGCCTATCTCAAACGCGAAAGCCACAGAAGGACTTTGCCATGAGGTAATCACAGAAGGGAAGGACAGGGTGGCACTGTCTCCCTGTCTGGTGGAGGCAAGATCTGGTTGGCTCATCCTGGTTAACACATCCGGACAAAAATTCCCACTGTGGCAAATTGCGTAAAGAAACAACTGCTCATAAACATATCAAAGATCACTCCAAGTTATGGGACAGATGGCACTGGCCACCACCAACCACCACCGAAGCCCCCCCAGCTAAGCCTCTGTGGATAACTGGAACTTGGGACTGTAATTTAAGTCACCACAGAGGGAACTGTAGATAAGATTAAGGTGGTGCTGTTGTCTGGGTGCTAACTCAGACGGGGAAAGGTTAACAAAGCCTTGGGAGAGGAATGTATCACTGATAATGGACACAAAGAACACAGAATTTATAGGCCATAGGGAAAGCCACTGTGCTGATATCAGTTCCAACTGGGTAAAAGGCAATTCCTTCAGGGGAGATCACAACCACTGACTCACTGCCACAGAGGAAAGAAACCCAACTCAAAGGCAAAGACTGAGCATGTGACCTAATTAGCATTAGAAGTGAGGGAATCATTTAATCAGTAGAATCAGAGAACTGTGTAGCCAATGAGAACTAATTCTTTTATTTACTAAAATGTATAAATAATGAAAAGTTTTGAACAACCTTGGGACTCCTATCACTCAGAAGGTGAAGAAGGACCAAGAGAACACCACCGGACCCATGGGTGGTATCTTCTTGATCTCTCTGTCCCTCTCCTCCCTTTTCTACTTCTTTCTATCTCTCTATATCACATTCATTTTTAAACAAAACTGTGTTATTGATGTTGGCATATGGTTTCATTTGCACTTTAATTTAGGGAGAGGCATTTTCTCACTCATCAGATTTTAACGCACACTGAGTTTGCTTGAGTAGTACCATGATTTACTGTTTGTAATCTAAGAGCAGCAGCTTCCAGGGTTGCTCTGCAAACATGCCTCAGAAGACATGCAGTAATTTCCATCTCCTAGCAGGAAAAACCTGCTTCTTGTGAAAACACAGGAGGTGCTATTTCTTGTTTTCCCTAGGAAGAAAGTAACACAGAATTTTCTTCTATGTACCTTGCATTAACTTCTGCCAGTTGTGGAGACAAACAAGTTTGGCACCAAGTGCTGTACTTCACTGAAATACAAATCACTAAAACAGGTTCAAGTCCTCTAAGAATACTTACTTGGCATCCCAAGTCACACATATGCGAAGGTACTACTCAAAGTTACTTGGATATAATTAACTTAAAAAATAAGGCATTTCTTAGGCAAGTTGTAGTTCCACACAGCATATTTAGTTCCAGGTAGTGTCACGTTCCTGTGTAATATTTATTAAAGCCACTAGATGTCACATTCTAGCTGGAATCATGAGTTACAGACTGTGCTTGTTTAAAGTTTGTTTCCTTGCGTAATTCTAATAAATTGCTTGAAGTGGGAAACAGAAATGAACAGATTCTGGAACTGTGATGCCACTGAGAAGAGAGCTAGGAGATGAAGAGTTTTTCTGTCTGTAGTAGGCATATTTCTTCAAGGGTTCTGAGTTTGGCAGGACCCCAGTCAGCAATTTCTGAGAGAAGCTGCACAGTTTGAATGCCTTGCCAGAATGGTAAAGGTAAAAAATTGCTAGTTCTAAGCAAAGACTTCTAGCTCACAGCCCTTACTGAATTTTAATAAAAAAAAAATAAGTGGGAGACACACTAATGCAGACAGGTGAAATCTTTCTTTAAGCACTCTGAACAGACAGACACCAAGGCTAAGAAACCCTTCTATTCTTGGTGCAAGACCTTCTCTACCTGACTGACAGGACTGATGAATCCTGATGTCTGAGCTCTTTGTGGGGAGTGGTAACACTGTAATTTCTTTCATTGATGGCACATTCTCCAGATGCCACTGAGTTTAGAAATGAGCAAGAACTGTAATACAGGAGTCTTCAGCCATCACAGGAAGCTAATGTGGATCTCCAGGGGAGAACAGATACTTTGGAGCCTTCCTCTTCCAAAGTGCTGACACAAACTAACCAGGGGCACTGATACCCATTGATGCTGACCCTGGAGTTCTGGGGGAAAAGGGCTCCTTTTGAAAGACCTATAGCAGGTATATATTGAAAATATTCAAGTTGCTTTTATCATGTACTGCTACCTATTGTTCCACTGTCTTCTCAACAGATGTTCAGTCTGACAAACATTTAGAAGTTAATTATATTAATGCTTTTGTTATGCAGTGACTCAGTGCTTTAGACTAGTCAGAAAAGTAGAGTCAATAGTTCATCTGAGTATTGTGGCAGAAGTTATTGCAATGTTTGATGGACATTTACAATCTTTATGTTTCTAACATTGCAAATGTGAGAGTTACTCCATAGTCTTATAACTCCATGTTAGCATAGTAAAAGAAAAAACAATTTACCACTGATTTTTCAAGCTATAAACCAAATTTTACTAATATTTCGTACTCTTAGACTCACGTTAGAACAGAATATATTATCTAGTGCTATTTTCTCAGCAGGGAATAAGATGACAAGTATATACTCAAATCAAAAAGTTTTTTCCTCCTCTGTTATTATCCTGGCAACTTTCTGCAATGGACACTGAATCACACTGATTATGTGAGACTGCTAAAAGAATGACCAAATGACACCTTCATCATACAATGTATTTCACTGTCCTCCTATAATCTTCACAGTACTCTGTCACTAGTGACAACAGCATTCATCTCCCTGAATTCTGAAGTATAACCTGAGTCATAGTTGGTATTTATTTAAGAATAGTTCCTAAATACAAAGAGCATGGACTTCTCTCTAGTAAGATTAATAGTCTAATCGGTTCAAAACAAGAAAAGCTGAAAGAAGGGATTTTAAAACACATATAAAGTGATAACATAGATTTTAGTTATTCTGGGTCAGCTCTACAGCCATGATTTTAAAGTGAATTAAGGACAGAATAAAAGTCAATAAACCCTCTGCTCCAGAAGCACAAACTATCCAGGAACATGCTGGGTGTGGCCAGAACATCCTTTAAGTATTTAAATGAAACATCATACTAACATGGCTTGCAAATACAGCTTTAAAGCTGTACCAATATCCCTTTGCTCCACAGTCATTCATCCTCGAGTCTTTCCCCAAACAGGCCCCAGCTTTGATTTTCTCTGATGCAATCAAAGAAACAATATTTTTATAGATGAGATAAGCATGATTTACTCACTACCTAAGGAGAAGAAGACACAATTTGGGATTTACATTATGCATACACTTAGGTTTCAAAAGACATTATAGTATTCTCTGTACTGCTATATTTCATTAATTATGTAATCCATTTTTATAAAGAGAATAACATATTCTTAAAATTTATTCAAATTTTTTGTAGCTTCCATTACTAAGATAAAGCTGTAAGAAGACAACACAATTTATTTTACATACAGTTTTCCCAAGTTTCACAATGAGTTTTTCAGCATCTATGTGACGCATAAAGTTAGGATGAGATTTTCTTGTGCGATAATCTTCATCAGTAAAAGGAGTCTCAGGATTTTCCTATGAAGAAAAAATGTGACTGTTACATATTTCTTAAAACAGAACAATTTTTAAAGGCCTAGATGGTTAAAATAAGTTCTTTAAAAGTATTTTAAAAATCTGTTTTAACTTCATTTTGATTTGAAATTCTTATAGTGTCTGAATACAATGCTTGAGGTTCAATATTTTAAAAACATAATTAGTTCAACTACAATTTTCACAGATTTCACAGAATATTCTAAGTGGGAAGGAACCCACAAAGATCATCAAGTCCAGCTCTTAGGTGAATGGCCCATATGGGGATCAAATCCGTAACCTTCGTGTTTTCACAATACAAGATTTTAAACTACGTCTTATATTTTAAAAAGTATTTATTTTTATTATTTATAGCATTACACCAAAAAAAAAGTTGAAAAAGCTCTTCTGTAACAATGAATTTGAGAATTGCAATAGCATATTCCACAGTGTCCAGCATGGTTCCTGACAATACTTGACAAATATAAAGATGTATCGATTTATCTGTCTGTACACTGTTTTAAACACTTATTTTATTGACCAAGCACCCCCTTATGTCTTTCTGTATCATTGTAGCCCAATGCCTAAACTTCTCTGTCAGTGGAACACATTTAACAATTTTGGCAGTAAGTAATGATTCAAGGGTGAAAGAATCCTAAAGAAACCCCTCACTTGCTGACACTAACTTTATTAGCTAGCATTGAAGTACATACCAGAAACACATTGTTTAATTGAATTTGATGAATATTTTCCATTTAGTGGCAATATATGGGTAAAAAAAATTTAATGTATTCATATTACTTACAGGGTCACGAAGTTTCGTATTTGCCCAGGTCATTATTGTTGAAATGAGAATGAATAACTTTGGTCTTTCAAAATTCTCTATTTCCTTATGTAGGGCTGTTAAATGCAAGTAAGGACTTAATTTATTTTAAACTGTATTATTCAAACTGTATTTTGGCTTTTGTATAAAAATTCGTGTAAATATTCGTACCTTAATGTGATTGTCTATGTGATACGCATTTTTAAGCAAATGCTCTTTATTTAAGGTAATATAAAATAAAGGTAATAAATCAGGAAAGAAAAGAAATAAACAAATAATGGTAATAAAGAATCAAATTATTTGGAACATAATCTTCTCAGAGTTACAAGTTATGAGGAAGAAATCCAAACAATTTATACTAGGAAATGATTCATCTTTATTGACTGCTGAGACACTGAAAGATAATAAAAGTGTGCAATTTTTATGATAGAAAAAAGAAAGAGCTACTGAATGCAAGCAAAGTTTCCTTATTTTAATATCAAACAAAATAATTATTTGTTATATAAATTATTTTCTTGTCCAAATGTACTACAAAGAATAATATTGCACTGTCACCATAAAAGAATTCCAGATGCCTATTGGAATTTGGATGATTAGGAGGAAGTTTCTTAAAGACTGATAGCAGTATTTTTTAATAGGACTTTTAAGTCAAAATATACTTGAAATAATTACATAAAACGTGCAAACATTTTTTGAATATCACAGAGCAAATTTTCTACCCACTTCCCAATGAAAATAGATGAGACGATGGTTGATAGTTATTTAGGGAAACAACTGCCTACACAGATGTGTCATTAAAAGAGTTGTATCATTTCAGGACAGCTTCTCTCCTTTCTAAATATGAGAGGGCATTCCATGGTTCCTTGGTATTTAATTAAACAATTCATGCAGCATTTCTCCATCAAGGAACTTAGTTTTATATTACAGTGAACTATAAATCCCTCATAATTTCATGATACATTTATGGCAAATTTTGATAGCTGTATAGCAAGCAGATTTCTGTTCAGTAGATAGCTATACTAACCAGAAGCAGCCCACGTTGCTTCCTCAATTTGGTCTGCATCCTCAGTGATATTATATAAAACAATCTCACATGCAAGCAAATGACTTAAGAGTTCATGTTTAGGAGAGACCTAAGGAAAAAATAGTTAAATTCTGTCATACAAAATAAAAATTCTTTTCTAGTTTAGCTTCCTGATAGAATAAGATTTTCTAACACTACAATGTTAGAATAATTCATAAGACAGTTATCAAACTTTGTCAGATACAAGGAAGCCAAGGAAATGCAAATTAAATGCTGAGACTTCTAATTTAGAGTACAGATTAACATAGTTCAAAAATATGGACTTTCAATGGTATTTTAGGACTCATGGTTTTAGTCCAATTGTGAGTATCAAAAAATATCCATTGCAGGTATTTTAAACAAGTATCAGTTGGCAGAATGGAGAAGACATTTCCTTGCAAAATATCATCCTGTAATTTTTGTTAAGTGCAGATTGCCTGTGTCACTTGAGCAATTCCAGCAAACACTTTGGGCAAAAGTAGTGTTTAAAATTGAATACTGCCAGTCATAATTTTCTGATTGAACATCTCAGCTGTATAGTCACTTCAATTAAAATTTTCAAATGTTCCAAGAGATTCTTCACTTTGAGCTGTTTGAGACAGAGGCAATTCTAATCAAGCAATAAGCAGTCACATTATTAAAAGTAAGCCTCCTTTAGTTAACTAAACTCTGGACATACACATAAAGAAGTAGGTTTTCAGAACAGTTAGCTGCTAGTGAAAGCTGTGATTTCAGTGAACAGCTAAGGGGTACACTGACTGATTCCAGCACCAGTACTTTTAAAATGGTGATAAAAGACACAGAAGAGGTAAGAAATACTTTCAGGGAAAAAGGAAGTAGATCTACGGATCATCAAGACAGATGATGTTCTGTTAATAACTTTTTTAAAAATCTCTTTTGAGTCTGAGTTCCTTCCTTTTACTATTTGCTGTATCAGCCCTAGAAGCAAGGAAACTGGAGAGTTTGCAGGAAGAAGGAATAAAATAGATGCATACAGCTTATGCATAAAGAACATTTCTTTAGCACAGGTCATTTTACATGACTTGTAATATTTCTAATGTTGTCTAATGGCAATCTGAAATAAGACTCACACTTACAGCATATATTTCCTGTGCAAAACGTGGTTTTGTACTCCCTGGTTTAGAAAGAGTACCCACTATTTCATAGACTTCCTCCTTTGGGCTACTAGGAACCTCAACAGCTGAATCATTTTCATCTTCCTCCTCCTCTTCTTCATCTGCCTTTCCAAGAGTCGCCCCAACAACACAGCTGGATAAATACTGCAAATATACAAGACACACAATTTGTTTGCAAGTATCTAACGAGTCCTACTCAGCTTCTTGTGATCTGGAGAAGGCACCGCCTGCCTGGTGGTGCGGTTCAGAACTCAGCTTTCCATCGAGCAGGAAAGTGCTGGGTGCTGCTCGGGCTCAGCTGCGATGTTTTGTTCGTGTCCTGCCCCTCAAAGCCGGCGGTGCCGGCGAGTGCCGGGACGGCCCCGCTCCGCACGGAGGGGATCTGAGGGGTGCTGGTTACCC
This sequence comes from Scytalopus superciliaris, assembly GCA_013400415.1. Taxonomy (NCBI): domain Eukaryota; kingdom Metazoa; phylum Chordata; class Aves; order Passeriformes; family Rhinocryptidae; genus Scytalopus; species Scytalopus superciliaris. The sequence continues at coordinate 286,435 of VXBX01008688.1, forward strand.
CCGGCTACCCCCTCCACAGGGACCAGCCGCTGTCGAGCTCTCGCGACCGGCTCTCTCCACACCTCTTGCCCTTAACTCCTATTTTTTCTCCTCATTATGTTAACCCTCTCCTCGGCAGCTATTTTAGGTGACCCAGCCGCCCCCACAGGCCGAGCTCCCCGGGGACCCGGGGCGGGCGGGCAGCGGTGCCCCCAGCAGCACGAATCCAGAGCCGGGGGCAGCTGGGGCCGGCCCCGCGGTCACCTCGGCGATGGTGCGGCCGCAGTAGGAGTCGAGGTGGTTGATGAAGACGCGGCGGCCCCGCGGCGGCTCCGCCGCCATCGCCATGGCCCGGCCCGCGACGCGCCCGTTGCCGCGCGACCGGCCGCGCCTGCGCACTGAGCCCCGAACGGGGCTCCGAAGAGCTACTGCGGGCACCGGTCATGACAGCAGGATTGTTTAAATAAAGATACACAAATGCGGAATAAGAGAACACAAAAAAGTATGAACGGCACAGAACGTTATTTCAACTGCACAAACATTTCTAACCCCATTGTAATTTTTAAAAAGTCTACCGTTCAGTACATACTTGAAAAGTTTCAGCAGATAGAAGTTTGCAGAGTTCTTCAAATACTTGACAGCTACTTGGTATTTAAGATTTGTCTAAGGGCGTGATGATTTCAGTTGTTCACTTGCCCCTTTCCAGCAGCTCTACCCCCCACAAGAAAACTACAACACACTGGTGCATTTATTTAATTCTTTAGTCATTGAAATTGAACAAGTAAATTAGTTGCAAGGAAAAATATTCAAATATAAATTTGCTGAAGTACATTCTCCTCACAGAGGACTAACCACGTGCCACAGACTTGTGTGCAAAAGAGAGCCTATGAACAATTTTTGGAGTATGGAAGCATACCCTAGGGCAGACGACTAGTATCAGAAGTTTCAACACAAAAAGATAATAACCACGAAATTAAGCTCTTGAAAACAGAAGCAAAAATTGCAGTTGTCTTGTCAGTCAGCGTTGTACATCACTAACCCCAAGCCATTACAAAAGCTCTACTAGGCTTCTTTGATCAGTATGACTAAGCCGTACAAGGCAATATAGCTCTACTGAAGTCACCGGAATCTCTGAGAACTGATATATCCCTAAATGTGGCTCCAAAAAACTTCTGCACGTACTTGTCATAAAAGCATAGAAGAATAATGGCAAGATAGTTTAAATAAAGATACACAAATACAGAATAATAGAAGAATACAAAAAGTATGAACAGCACAGAACATTATTTCAACTGCACAGGCATTTCTACCCAATTGTAATTTTTAAAAAGTCTACCATTCAATACATACTTGAAAAGTTACAGCAGAACAACAGATTTATAAAGAGAATTGTACCAGTTTTAAAGTAGAAAATACAAGCTATATCTTCGAGTTTGTATTAGTATTAGCAAACTTCATACAGCCTTTGGTTTCAAACCAATACAATGCAATCAACATTGCAGTGCTTACTTAGTATTCATTAGGAGAGGACACTGTACAATTGAGGGAGAAAATGTGAAAATTGGGAGTACCAAAGTACTGTATTATAGAAAGTAAAGGCTGAAGCAAAAATATTCTTGGATATATCCTGTACATCATGTAAACACACATTCAAAATAGTAAACAGGCTAAAATGCCTTCCAAGCCTCCCAAACAGTTGCAGTATAACATACATATACATATATATAGCATATATAACATCATCTTTAGGAAATGTGTAGCCCATTAATTCTGTGCTTAATCATTTGCAATTCAGACAATACATTCATATATTAGCAGTATATCTCAGGTATTATTTGGAGCTTGCTGGTTGCCATGGACAAAGACAGATCAATTAATGCTGAGCCTTGCTTTTAACTCAGATACTGCCACTATATTAGCAATGCTCAGCTGTTGAAGAACCATCTTTCTTGTTACCAAAGTCGAGAATTTTCAGGTTTATGTACAGCAAATCAAGCTGATATTCTTTGTGGAACATAGTTTTCCCAATTATTTTTTTCATTAATTGGGTACAGCAAGTAGTTAGCTTCTGTTTTAAAAAGCAGATATGAAAGTTTTCAATAAGCACACATACAAAAAACTACTACTTGTATATATAACATTCAATCTCAATTTTTTCAGTTTTGAACAGTAACACTTTGAAAAGACCAAAGTTTTTGAATGTTTTAAGAAGCAACTTACTTGCTCACTTACAACAAACAAGTAAAATCAAGACTTTTTTTTGCTATTTATCAAAGTGGCTTTTAATAGAATTGTGGTATATGCAAATCCACAGTAGCAAAATGTTATCTAATATACTTGTTAAAACATATAGATGATATATAATAATGTACTAGCATGAATTAGACCTTAATGCAAGAAATTAAGCTTAAGATATTTGTAAGGAACATCTCAGTGCTTCATACTAAGAATTCTTTCTGGCATCAAACTTTCCTCATATCTGGGTAAATCACGACTGACTTTCTTTCTTCAAAGCTTCCAGTCTTTGCAGTAAGGCATTTCCAAACACCTCTCGATAAGCAGGGCTGAGAGAGTCCAATAAGGAGTAGACAGTTTCATGGTATGGAGTTTGCAATCTGTCATCAGTCTGATCAAAATCATAAGCTACTACCTGCAACAAAGAAATGGGTAGTTAAATTTCTATGGTTATGATCACCTTGTAATAGTTATCACAATATTTAACTTTGACAGTTAGGGTAGTACAGTAACGTGAGAACAAAAAATGCTGGAGTTAAATCACAGTCTGTGTTTCCTACTATGGAGCTTAGTGGTAAGACAGTTTCAAATACCTTTTTTCCAAATCTCAGAGTATTAGTAAAATATATCATTATGGTCTTTGAAAAGGAGTCTCACATGCAAACATTTGCACAAAAATTACAAATGGTGCAAAAAGAATTGTACAGATGCTGTATTATTAACTGGTTTGGGTATTCAAGAAAATCAAAGACTGACACACCTATAACAAATGGCTGCTTCAATCTTCATCATTATGTATCTCAAATAAATGTCTGGTTTTTCATTAATGTTCCTTCATCCTTTGTTGGAAGTAGCTAGTTAAAGCTTCCTCTAGGGGAAAACTTGTAGAACAGATTTTCATAGAAGTACAAAAGAAATATGTATGGGGTTATTTTGGTGTCAGAGAAGCATTTTTCTAGGCACCTTTTGAACATGTTCATTTTTCAAAACAAAGAAGCTTAAGAAATTATAAATAAATTAGTTTACCCTGAGTCCTGCTTCAGTGAGCTCCAGGCAGTACCTGTTCCTTTCCCTGGTTTCCACATTGATATATGCCACATCCTCTGCACAGGGAAGGGTTTTTGAGACAAACATGTTGCTGACAGCGAACAAAACATCATTGACAACAGCTTCGGCTTCTAGTCTCATATCTTTCACTTCTGTTCCTTCAAAGTCTGTATAATCAGAATCCTCTTCAAATCCTGTGTTGTTGGGCAACTCCATAGGATTGCAATCAGTCTCCATTCTGCATAAAGAAACATTTTTTTTAGATTTATTACACCATTACACTCAATATATATCAACACCATGAAACACAAGATATAATTTAAGCAGACATATTTAACAGTCCAAAAAAAGGTAGCTATAAGGCCCTCATGACATGACAGTCCAGAGAACTCAGAACCAGGATGCTGAGGACAAGTGCTGAAGAAAGTTGCATGAGCATAGTGAAGGAGTATCAGCTCAACTTAAGTTAGTGTTTCTTAGGCAAGTTAACCTGCATTCTGTTGCATAAGACTAATGATTCAGCAGTCATTAATTCTGCCCTTTGCTGACCCAGAATGCAGGAGAAAGACAAGTCATGCCTCGAAAAACTGAAATCGATAGCTGTAGAAAATAAAAACCTATAGCTGGTGAATTTAAAGGAGACTTTAAATTAAAGTCTGTGAACTAAACGAGTTATCAATGAGTATAAAGGCATTTACGGGAGCTTTTTGTTTACAGTCACTAAGGGCTAATGCTCTGGGTCAGCTGTCGATGCATTTCAGGGACACGCGCTGCTGGTCTTTGTGAGCAAACTGGTCCCCTAAAGGGCCAGGGCCGGCGGTGTCCCCTCGGCTACCACCGTCGCCCTGAGGCCTCGGCTGACACCTGCGGGGAACCTGCCTGAGGCAGCGGGAGAGCCCACCCGGTTCGCTGCCCCGAGAGCCCGGCACCCGGCAGGGAACGGGGCTGCCGCCCACCG
>VXBX01008688.1:290838-303555 GCA_013400415.1 Scytalopus superciliaris
ACCGCCGCCTGCCGCCCGGGCCCGGGCCCGGCCCGCCGCCGCCATGCCGTGGCCTTTCTCGGAGTCCATCAAGAAGAGAGCCTGCAGGTACCTGCTGCAGAGGTACCTGGGCCACTTCTTGCAGGAGAAGCTCAGCCTGGAGCAGCTCAGCCTGGATCTCTACCAGGGCACCGGCTCCTTGACGCAGGTCCCTCTGGATAAGTGGGTAAGAGATGCCGGCGCCTCACCCCCTCGGCTCCTGCTGCGTCTGAGGGACCAGCTGATTTCCTGCCCCCGGCTGCCACCCACTTTGTTTTCAGTACCCAGCCTCCTTTATGTAAAAAGTTACAGACATAATTAGCATTTCATGCAGGGAAATCTTCGCTTATGTGCTAGCACTCAGGGGAAGGGAAAAAAAAAAATCCGAGCGTTTGTTACAGATAGGTTTTTCTAGCCACACTTTGATTGCGTAATTTTTAATTATGAGAAAGGAAACAAAAACTAAAAGAAGGCAATAGCTGCTGATACTTCAGGGAGAAGGAACTGGTGTAGCCCAAACTATTAAAAATCAGTGATGTACTTACTGAAGCGCATGTTTGCTGACTACTAGATATGGTAAAAACACAAAGTAATCCCTGTGGTATCTGTGCTTTGTCTTCATCTTGAAGACATCTTGGTTCTTTATGATTGTGTTATATTGAGTTATTAAAATTGTCCCCTAGTCTTGCAGTGATGAAGGCACTTGTTGACAAATGGAAAGCTGGTTTTCAGCTGGTGGAGGTTTCTTAGCAGGTGGGCTGTCACACTTTGAACCAGCTGAGGCTTTTATTTTTCAGTCCTGGCGTGTATTTTTTTGTATACATATATGTCTGTACACACGTATGCACTCTTCCAGCCTACTGTAGAAATAGACTTTTGGATTACTGTGTTTGTAATAATTTGTAAAGTGTCTTGGTTTAATTGCCAGTGTTACTGAATTCTACCTGTCAGTCAAGTGTCTGTCATGAGGAGCTTTAAGCACTGCAGTGAGTCAGTCGTTGACTTCGAGGCTAGCATGGATAATGAACTAGGAACTTTGCTTTACTAAGGTTTTCCAAAACGCATTTTTACTAGACTACATACTGGTATTAGGCCATGCTGGATACATTTTAAAATACTTCTGAATATATGATGTTTTCAAGTAACGCTTTTCCAGTTGTTTCTGTGAAAATACGTTTGAAAGTGGCAGGAGACAGACGTTTGCAGAAATGCTCAGTGTTACCAGTGTTTGTTGTTTGCTTGTTTGTTTTCTTTTTTTGGCTGTGTCTGCACCTTGTTGTCTGTGGAAGGCTTACGGTAAGGTTGTTCGTTTAATGGAATTGTTACGCCCTCTAGTGGGTGTCGAGCGCTCTGCGCGAGTCAACGTGATACTATTTAAAATGCAAATACTTTGTAACAGCAGCACTTACGGGCCAGTGCTAAATGAGCAGTTCATTACATATACACGGTGATTAAATGAATATGCGGTAATGCTTAGGTGATCTTCCCCGTTTAAGGATCAGCATTTTTCTGTTCCACTTGTAAACAATGACATGTTTGAGGTTCCCTGCACGTGACTTTCTCATGTATGACAGATTGCAAAAACAGATGCCACGGAAGTAGTACGGCTCTTTCCCCCCCCCTAGTCATTGTAACCTTGCTCTCAATGAATCACCACGGTGACCGCATTTTTACATGGTATCCATTTCTGCGGATACTTCTGTTCATCTTAGCCCTGTAGATACTTCAGCCAACATTGTATGTGTTTATAGATCGTAGAGATATGTAGTAATGCCCGGGGCTATTAATGTAATGCCTTTTGGGACCTGGGCTGTTTAGAAAAATCAAAATGTAATGCATAATGTTTGTGGTTGAATTTTAATATAGATCAAATAACTATTTTGCTACTAGTGTTCTGTGATTTCTGGCTGGAGACTTTTGGACAATAATGCGGAAAGGAGTCCTGATGTGAAGGCTGTGCTTCAGTTTTAAAATTTCACTTGGAATGCTCTAATTGCTGCTTTCTAGGAACAACTGACCTGTTTATGAAGCAATTTATCTTAAGAATGCCTCAGGTTTTTTTTGCTTTTAGACAGCAAATTTCTATTTTAAAATAATAAGCAATGTACTAATACACTTATTTTTATCACCATGAACATTGCTAGCAAAAAGACATCTGAGCCAGACCTATTCAAAATATGATAGCTAGCCTGCTTTCTGCTATAGCAAATTACTTTGTAAAGTTTCAAGTAATTTGAATGAACCTGTGATATTTTAAAATAGTTTTCTTCTCAGATTTTTTTTTTTTTACTTATCTTATGCTATTATCACATATATTGTTCTTATGTTTAAGTTCACAGTCATATTTGAACTTTTACATTTGAGTTCAAAGTAAAGTTTTAATGTCACTGAAGCTTAGTGCATTATTTAATTCCTAAATCATTTCCCAATAGGACCATTCAGGTTCTGTTTCTTTAAAGTTGGTGTCTTTTCCTGCTGCTTGAGTGGACTTTGGAACAGAAACTAGAAAAGCTGAACATGCAAGGCAAACAAGATTCCAAAAGCAAAGTTATTAAGCATAACTAGAGCAACAAGTTAACATGACGGGAAACTTGCACCTGGAGACATAAGAATGAAAAATGTAATTTTCTGAAAAGTAATTTTGTTTATTTTTCAATTTTTCTATATAATTGGAACATTTTAAATATGATTAAAATGGAAATCAACTTTTAAATTATTTTTTCCAAACTTTTGATGTTGAATCTATGCATTTTCTCAGGTAAAATCAGCGGCCTTGTTCAACACAGGAAGGTCAAAACCACACTTTTTCTTGCCAGTTGAAGATTATGTCGTATTATTACAACCACAGTCTTTAGTAGGGCCTTGTTTATATTGGAAAGTTACACTCACTGAATTTGGTATGTGATTTAGTTTGTTTTTTGTGTTATTAAAGAAACTTAGGTAGTTCTATTTCCATAACTTCACTTTTAATCACCTTTTTGAAGCGGGGCACAAATAGGGATTCACTTTTTTTAAACATAAATGTAAAGGATATGTTTCATCTGTTTGGAGGTAATGAAACCTGTATAATGCAACAAGGGAGTCTTTTCTGAGGGTTGTGGAGGACTTAAAAATCTGAAGTTACTACTTCAGAATTAGTACAATACTAAGACAACTTGATTGTAGTATTGTTTATAATTTCACTCTGAAGATATGATTTAGAAATGGCAAGTATGTTAGGCAGCCAGAGATGATTGTTTGGTTCCATTGTTTCACTGTCACAGAGAAATCGAAAAATGAACATCACATTGAAAGTACATGCTATGAAATACTCTTGGTTACTAGGAGTCTAGGTACTTTTTTGTACTTCTACTGTCAGCCTGTTTTCAGTTTTTTCGAGTACTGCCAAAGCAAGACTAGATTTGCTTTGGTTAGTACTGTAGTATTAATAAGAGTTAGCAGACATTTTTTTGTATAGTACAAAAACACAGATTATACAGCTACTACAGAGCAATCTGTGTTTTGCTGAAAACTAAGTGATTAGTGTGAAACAAATTACAATAGAATTGAAATACTTGAAAGTGGCCATTTTTTGTCTTTCTGAGTATAATTCATTTTCTGGTAGCCTCAAAGTGTTTTATTTGTTAGATGAGTAATTGTGGGTGTGATTTTAAAGAATGTTATTATTATTTTTATTTTGTTCTCTTCTAGTGTCTTAATGAGATCTTGGAGTCTGCAGATGCACCTCTGGAAGTCACAGATGGATTTATCCAATCAATTTCTTTATCTGTTCCGTGGGGGTCATTGCTACAGGATAACTGTGCATTAGAAGTAAAAGGATTAGAGATGGTCTTCAGGCCAAGACCAAGACTCGGTAGGCTTATTTTAGAAAAGGAGATTCTTTGCAGTTTTTCAGAATAAAAAGGCTGCCCTTGCTTTAGTCCATTCTTAGCTTCATTTAAAATGCCATTTAGTTTACATACATTAATGTTAGAAAATGTAATAAAAAAAAGAAATTGTCAGGTGTTCATCTGTAGCTTGTCAACTCAATTAGTTGTAGTTCTATTAAATAACTTAAAATGTTTATAATGTTCCTGCTACTGTATCTCTTCCAAGCTGTTTCAGACCTATTCAAATGAAAATAATACTGTGTGGAAAGGAGTTTTGGTTAGCTGGTGGTTTTGGGTGTTGTATGCCAGCTGCTGTTAGTCAGCACTAGTAGCTGGCTATTAGATGGCAGTAGGATAAGGCTATAGAATAAGACTGTGAAGGGCATTACAGAGAGATCCTGGCTTCTTTTGGCTACTCCAGGGTAAAAGATGCATCTTCTTGTATATTTGGAGAACAACTAATGCAACTTAATTTCTATTGTAGTCTTAAATAATGACTTTTAAGTACTCTAAATACTTACCTTTGATTATAATGTTGAGAGTATTGGCTGAGTTGTTCTGACTGCATCCAGATGAATCTAACTGATCCAGTTTAGAGTGTCCTGGTGATAAATTTTCTCTGGCCCTCAGACCTCCATAAATTCTGCTAAAATGTGTTGTTACATCATGTGTGGAACACTTACTGTATCTTTATTGTGTGAAAATTGTTTGTTCATCTAAAGGATTTTGGTTCGTTTTTCTTTTCATACTGTGGAGAAGATAGAATAAAATATGTCTTCAAGTGTATCATGAAGAAGAGAAATAAAAATGCAGAAGACTTACCTATTTTTCGTCTTTTGCAAGTTACCTTAAATAAGTTTCTTATATATACTCTGCATTTCATCCTTAGTTGTTTAACTGGAATTAAGTTCTGAGCTATCTTACTTTCTGATGTAAGATTACTGCTTTGAAAGAAGGATACTATTAGGAGAAAACTTTATTTTTTCACTTGCATCCATTTAGTTCTCTTAAAGGCATGGTGCTTTACAATAGAAATAAATAGGGTAGAAAAAAATCCCACAGAGCTGGTTTTATCACACATCTATAGCCACATGGATGTTTCCAGACCTGAACACTAGACTGAAATGTTTTGCCTGCTTAACATGGTTGTATTTGTGCTAGTTTTACTTTGTCTGCCTATACTAAAGTGTTATAAACTTTTCTAATCTAGTTTTATAGTATTTGCTCTCATTTGGCTTGGTATTAACTGATAGGAATGCACTGTCAGTGAAGTTAGTCTGGCTGATGAAAAACTTGTTCAGCTTAATACACACGGTGCTCTTGGATTTTATTATGTTCTACTTACTATTTCAGGTCTGTGTTAGTAATTTATAATATGTTCTAATATGCTAAGGTAACATCTTAAACCTTGATGAGTCTTTCTCAATGTAGAACATGTTCTAAATGGAATAAGAAACCTTGAAATACTTCTTAAAAATAAGACTTATTTAATTTTGGCAACTATGCCTGCAAAAGCATGCCAGTATAGTAAAAGAAATTATTACACTGCTGATTATCTGGTTTCATCTTTTTTATATTGAGTTTTCAAATACTAGAATCTTACCAATGCAATCTAAATAGATTAAAATAATTTAAAAATAGTAAAGTCTATGAAGAGACATTGTAACTAAATTTGGTTTTAAGTATCTTATTACTCTTTTTACTAAGCTGTTAAAATTCTTTTCTGGGTGTGCCAAATCTATTATTTGTCTTTGTCTTTATAGTTTCATAGTGTTCACAGTCAAATTGATTAAGACTTCTTTTACTCCACAGCATCTGGTTCTGAGCCTATGTACTGGTCAAGTTTTATGACCAGTAGTATGCAGCTTGCAAAAGAGTGTCTTAGCCAAAAATTGACAGATGAACAAGGAGAAGGATCCCAGCCTTTTGAAGGACTTGAGAAATTTGCAGAAACTATTGAAACAGGTATGATTTAATTACTGAATTAACATCTGAGATTAAGTTGGTTTATGTTTTGTCTCAATTTCACAAAATGACATCTCAATTGCCATAACTTATCTGAAAAATTTTCACTTATTAACATTCCTTGTAAAATTTAAAGAAGGAAGGACAATTGATCTTGCTTTTGAACCAGGGAAAAAAAGCCCCATTTACTTACTGAAATAATTGTGTACTTCCTTCAGTGGATAGAATAAACTGTATTTCAGACCAAGTTGCTGTTTGTTTTCACCAGAATAAATCCAGCTAAATCTCTACTTGAGTAACTGGGGAGATGCCTCAGTTTTGGAGATGCCAGTTTAATTCATCACACAAACTTAGATTGTTAGGAGTGATGCTGTTGAGTGAGAAATGGGAAATGTTTTTTCAGCTGTTTTTATGCAAAGCTGGTCTGTTATAATATATATCTCCATAATCACACCATGTTCATAGAAGTACTTAAGAAATTCTATTTTTTGTTGGAGCTATTGTTTTTCAGTGGAAGAAACTAAAGGCTTATGACCACATTATTTGGTGGAGAACCTAGTGCTGAAATGTGTGAGCTAAGGGAAATGTTTAAAGGCCAATCTAGAAATTGAATTACTCAGTCCAAGCAGTGTGGTGCTTCAGCAAGCCTTAGGAGTTCAGACATGGTGCACAATGAAGCAGATACTGTCTTTGAGGATCATCCACACTGAGCTACAGAACAGCTTGGTTTGAGCTTCCTCAAATATCCGAGCCTTAAAGACCAGTTGCACACTATGGGTGTACTTATTGGACATTTAGTAGGAGTTTACATTGTCTCTTGCGGTCTTGTTACCTTATTAAACTCAATTGATTATTTACACTGAAATAAATATTGAGAACTTAAACAAAATGAAAGACCATTTAATAGGGTTACAAAAGCAGTTGTTCAGTAACTTGACTTAATTGCCTACATTGTATTTTTTTTGTTTGTTTTCTCTTTTAAGTTCTAAGAAGAGTGAAAGTTACCTTTCTAGATACTGTTTTGAGAATAGAACATGTGCCGGAAAACTCTAAAAGTGGAACTGCACTTGAAGTCAGAATTGAAAGGTAAAGATTTTTTTTTAAAAGTTGGGATTTTTTTTGTTTGTTTGTTTTGTTTTGTTTTGTTTTCCTAAGGCATTTTTTACTATTTCCTATAAAAGACTTTTTATTCATGCACACATGTTTGTAGTATACAGTTAGGCACTAGCTCTTGAGCACCATTTCTATAAGGCCAGTGAGCATTTTCTCCACTCAGTTTCCACTTCACATGTTTACACAACTAGAAGAGCTCTGGGTTTTTTTTTTTTCCAAGTACAAGTTTTCATCAATTTCCACAGTTACTGAATACCATTTTTCAGATGTTCAACAGTCTATGTATATTGTTGACAAATCAGTCCATATCTTCAATTTACAAGAGACCAACCCTTTTGAGTAAGACACTTTAAATCTTTTCAAAAAGAAAGGTACAGTCATGGAAAAAAAGCCCAGAACTGAAAGTTTTTAGGTCCTGTGTGAGCTTTTAAAAGAGCCCATGTGACTTCTGTAATTACTTTGAACTTAGAATACTGTGCGCAATCTTAAATTAGATTTATTTTTTTTTTAACCTATGGGAGAGTGTAATTGTATTTTTTTGCAAAGTATTGAGATAAGCACCAAATAAAGCTGATGCTTACTGAGAATTGCTAATGAAATATATTTGGTTTTAACATCTACAAGCTTCAGGTTGTTTTGTTCAGTTGAGGAGAGATTTCAGTAAAACTGTAATTATTTTTCTAATGGAAGTCCCTTTCCAGAACAAACTTTCTTTTTTGTACTTTAAAAACTATATTGAAAGAAACTGTTAAACAGCATGTTGTTTTGATGTTTGGTGGATTATATTATGAACAAATAGGTGTATTTTTAGACTGTAAATACTATTATGTGTAGACTTAAATCTTTTAAGAGTTGACTGTTTATGCTGGCTCATTATAATACAAGAAATTTAACAGAAATTTTACAGGATTGGAGCATATTGTCTCAATTTTCACCTTTTATTTTGACAGAATGTTACTTTCAGGTAGTACAATTAGACAACAGAAAAATATTACGTGGCAGATTTTAAAAAAATTCAGATTCTGAAGGAAGAGTTGTCTGTGTCCTAATGGAAACATAAATATAGAAGTGTTAGGCAGGCTCCTTCACTTTGTGGTCAGATTAGATGTAGGAACTAGAATAATACACTGGGGCATATTCACACTGGTATCATGTCTTAATTTTCCTGTGGTGTTCTGTAGAACATTTAAGATTTCCACCCATGCCCAGAGAGTGGTGGGTTTTCCTTTCGTGACAGTGAATGGCATTGTAAATAGTGTGAAGAGAGAGAGCATGTACAAATTTAAAGGCTAAAGGGTCCAACAGAAGTAACAATTTGCATGCACCAACTGTCTTTATTTCCTTTCTTTTGTCTCCCAGAACTATGTACTGTGATGAAACTGCAGATGAGTGCTCTGGAATTAATGTACATCAGCCCACAGCTTTTGCTCACAAGTTACTGCAGCTCTCAGGTGTCTCTTTCTTCTGGGATGAGTTTCCTGCATCAGCAAAATCCTCCCCAGTGTGTTCAGCTACACAACTGGTAAAATTAAATACATTATATAAGCATGTAAAATGATGAAAGAATATATTGTTATACTAATATATTAGATTAATTATAAAGGATACAAGAGTCTAACTTTTACTTGAATCTGTGTTTGGTAAGTTTGATTTGATTTTGAGGAGGGGGAAAGAAATAAAAACTTTAGGACTGAGTAAAATTTAGTACATATTGTACTGGAATCTGGTTGCAACTTTAAGAAGTACCCTGCAATTCATTATTCTGTAGAAACTTGCTCCTCTTTTTCACAAAGGCTTAGTGCTTCACATTTTGCATGCCTTGGGTTTTTTTACAGTTATCAATATGTTCTAAGTGCCAGTGTCAAATTTATAGTCGTGTAAAATGATTATTTGTGCGATATGTTTATTTGAAATGTTTCTGGGTTTTTTTGTTTTTGTTTGGGTTTTTTTTATCTCTTAAGAAATGGGATACATTCTTATTCTTTTCTCTGTAACATTTTAAGGCAACTGAACCAAAGCTTTCACCTAGCTGGAATCCAAAAATCATTTATGAGCCACATCCACAATTAACAAGAAACTTGCCAGAAGTTACTCCTTCTGACCCTGTACAGATCTGTAAGCTCATTGGTAGAATGGAGTTAAGCCTAACATTAAAGCAAAATGAAGTACTTCCTGGAGCTAAGGTTAGTCATGCTTTCCTGGTCTTTAACTAAATTAACAGTTCTGTAGAATTTTTTTTTCTTTTTCTACTACATTAAAAAAAAAAGAAAAGTTAGATTCTCGAGGGAACAGAATCCCCTTAGTTTTTTTGTATATTCTTTACATTCAAAATCAATAACTAGGTCTAATAGGATACCTTTACAGTGGCCAGAAAAGTCAGTGGCACACTGAAATCTGTTGAAGGAGAATTCCTGTATGTCAGAGAGAGACAGAAGTTAAGTGTTGAAAAAACAAGTAGACGTGGTACTTTGATATGGTTTAATGGGCATGGTGGTATTCAGTTGAAGGTTGATCTTGATGATCTTGGAGGTCTTTCCAACCTTAAAGATTCTCTCATCCTGTTTTGTGAATTTATGTGTTGGAGTTACTTCTGAGAAAGTTATTTTGTTTTCATGAAACTCCCGCTGTTATTCATTTATCCTTTTTTCTTGTAGCACTATGACTGATTTGCCTGTATGTGTGTGGAATGTTTAACTGGTGGTAGATTAAAATCACTTTGATTTTAAAAGGGTATAATTCACTTCAACAACAATTCCAAGTAAACTGTAAGTGATTAATTAAGCTGCAGCTTTGCAGCATTTTAAAACTAACATGACCATTTCTACTTCTGAATTTTTATATTAAAATCTATAGAAAATCAAATAATAATGCCATACTACTAGTAAAATTAATTTTATTTGACTTTTACATAAAGATACAAGAAGCAAACCAGTTGAAAATAAAGCCCTGTTTTTCCTAAAATGATGTAAATATGTAGGTAATGCCGTGTAAATATGTTCCCCTTGTCTCCAAATGTAACACTGGTTGTTGACTGTCTTGTATAGTATTCTGTATTTGAGGGAAAGCATAAAGCTTCTACTGGAGTAGGAAAGTTGTTTTCATGTCCAGCAATTTCTAGTCAATCTTTAACTTTTCTTGTTTATTCAGTTAAGAAAAGTCCTTGAAAAGTTAAGTAACATTTTGTTTGGTGTGAAATAGAAAAATGCTGGCTATTTCAAAAGTATGAATAGTTAGTGCAGTTAACACCCTTAAATTAACTGGTATCCAGATGTTGCTGAAGATTTTCCACTTTTATATCACTGGATATATTTTAACATAGCTGGAAGAAAAATGTCAAGGACAGAGTTGAGAGTAACTTGTTTTATGGGAGATGCTCAGTGTAATAGAAGAGTAGTGATCTCTGCAAGCTGAGCTTGAGTACAGGTAAAACACTCTTAGATTATATAACAGTAACATCTGAACTAATGAACGGATGTAGTACTATATGACAAAATTGAAGGAACTGTTTTTTGATTTATCAGGTAGAGTTCGTGCAGATTGAAAAGAACATAGATATAGTATATTGCTTAGTCTAGCTTAAACTTTTTAACTCTGGAAACTGAATTATGTTACAATAGAAGTCTCAAGTGTGTAAAATAGAAAATGCACTGTATAACTTCATGTGAAGGATACCCATTTCAATAATTTTAATAATTTAATTTTCTTACAACTCTTTCCAAAGGATGAAAACAGTAGTAAGAAGCAGTCTACTGCAGTGTGGATTTCTGTTCTGGTGTGATCTCTTCCAGAGACTCTGCGGGTGAAGCACCTGCTTTACCTCTTTGTTCCCTAGTGTTCCCCTGACCCTAGTGTTTGTAAGATTGCTTTTCTTGCTGTTTTTTTTTCTTGCTGCTCATGCAGCATTTTGCCCTTCCTTAAATATCTCTTTGAGGAGTCACCACCAGTTTTGCTGGTAGGCTTGGTTGTGTCTTGAGATGGGTTCATTACAGGTGTGGCTGGAACCAGCTTTAGGCAGATCCTGACCTCTTGGCCCTGCTGCAAAACCTTGGGGCCAACACCTTGCCACACCCAAGACAATGAGTAATAATCATGAATGTATGAATGTCTGGGAATACAGGGTTCTTGAATTGAAAAAATAAATCTATACAAGTAGTAAAGATAGCTTTTAGAGCAAATCAAACTAAAACTATGCGGCTTGCTTTGTTGCATACCATTTCAAAACAGACTTATAAGCATCCCACTTGTCATGAAGAAAGTATGTATATTTATTCATCGGTGTCCTAGAAGTCCTGAAGAGAACCTTTACAGTTTTAATGTCTATTTCAAAAGGTGCTGATATCAGCATTTTATATTTAGTATGTAATAACTTAGCTTTATATTGTTGATTGCTTCTGGAATTGTTAAAGAAAAAAGCCAATTAGCAGATTAATGGAATTCTTGAGTTTTTCTATTCTGAGATTGTATTTATTTTAATCTAATAGTGACACATCGACACTTATCCTGCAAAGCTACAGGTTGGAAGCAATACAGGATTAAATTTCCAGGTGTTCTGCAGAAGATGAAGATACTTCTGGAATGGCTGTATTTGCATCAAAAATCTATTACCAATATATTTGATTCAAGACTTGTAAAGAAAAATTCCTTGAGTGTTCTTGAAAGTTTTTTTTTTTCTTTTTCTTTTTAGTTAGATATAGATGGACAAATAGACTCTGTACATCTGTTTCTGTCACCAAGGCAGGTGCATCTTCTATTGGACATGGTAGCAGCTATTGCTGGACCAGGCAAGTGAACGTTCTGTAAAATTTAAATATGTATTGCAATGAACAAAAAGTAAACTTTGCAAGGTAAATAAATTTCCTTAGTGGAAAAAATTATTTGTGGTAAATTGTGAATGTTTATCTGATATGAGCAAAATGTTTTATAGCTACTCTGAGTTAGGGCTATGTATGATCAATTTATTGATTTCAGTTGCAAATTGTACATGCTAGTAATGAAAAAAACAACACGTAAGGCTTCGCAAATGTCATAGGACAAGACAAGAGGAAATTCTAAGTGGAAATCCTAAGAAAATCAGGAGACTAAAGCAATTCTGGTTCTTGTAGTACTGTTTCATGGTAGGAGCTTAGCTTCTGTCCTTTGCTTTAGTGACAGGCACAGAAAACATAGAGCAGACAGTAACTGAGTTTGTGAAGAACTAACAGCAGCGTTTCAACTACTGCAGTGGAAGGAAGGGGGTGTTTTGGTTTGTTGCCCCATCTGCCTTATGTAACAACACTTACTAGGATACATAGTTAATCTTTTCAAAAACATGTCTTATATCCTGGGTAGATGCTTGATATTCTTCTGATACAGATGTATTTATTGTGCTTTACTTGTTCATTGTTTTTGGACAACTGAAGAAGCATTATATATAATTTTCCACGTGTATCGTCTCCAAACCTGAAATTTTCAAAGTTCCTTAATAGTAAAACCTTTAACAGATTGTGACCGTAGTCCCTAAATCTGACTGAGAAGTGTGTGCTAATAGTATATATGAACACATTTGCATATATGACCTTAAAATATTTTCTTCAGGCTTGAAGTTAATGAATAATAGGGAGAGAATAATCTGTTCTGGACAAGTAAAATCTTCAAACCAACAAAATATATCTTCAGGTGCATATATATACAACAATGGTTAATTTTCAAATTAATTTGTGAATTTTATTAGGGATACTGTTAAAGAAATTACAGTGGGCTTTCTGACCTTTTT